>BGPT01000285.1:356590-378863 GCA_003297045.1 Symbiodinium sp. clade C Y103
GCGTTGGATCGCACTACTATCTTCTAAGATACTACATGTTGAAAAGGCTCAAACAATGAAATCGCGGAATGGTATTCAACCAGAAAAGTACGACGACTAAGCCTGTGGAAAGGTTTCAGGCTGAACTCAAAAAACTGTATTTCCTGCTTTCTCCGCTAAGGCCGTCAATGAGCTTGTTCGCGCTGCCCAACCTTGGCGGAACCAAAGAAGTCATCGACAAATCATCAACCACCAACGCGGCTTGGCGAGATGTCATTGGAGATTAGTGACTCAATGGAAGCATATGGAAACACTCACTGCACAGCCCGCTCCCCACAATATCCATGATGAAACAAATAGGAAAGGTGGGGCCAGCTATACCGCAGGCATCCCGAAAACTTTACACTGCAAAACCGGGCTCCATCTGTGGCCCCGAACCTTCACTCGCAGAAGGGTCTGGAGGAACTTGAACACTTCTGTTTTGGCCTGGAGGGCGGCTTCCTAGACCCCTTCCAAAACTCGAACGCGGGAGGCCTTCTGCGACGACTCGCTCTTGTCTGGGTGCCACTCGCGCAACCTCAGCTTCGGGAAGCATGGCACCGCGACCACGGCATACCAAGTTTAAATTCCTGACAGCGCTCTCCTAGCTGCTTTCCGCTCCGGTTCTTGCATGGACTGGCGCATCAGGGGGCTTTGTTTCCCCACTTCGCGCTGCAAACCCTTTGTTCCAAAACGCACGTTGGAAAAGATAGGCCCAGCAACTGTGCATGGTGGGGGGTGCGCGCCAGCAGGAGTGACCCCTTACGATCCTTACGCTGGTTTGGACCCTTACCCGCCATGACCTACTGCCGTAAGGGCCGGAAAACCACCCCTCAGTTGATGCAAATCATGATTCTCCTCGGCCTCTCACACATGCGCGCACGGCGCAGGCTGCCAAGCTTCTCCGAAGCGCGAAGAAGCTGCAGTGTGTTCCTTGTTTTTTCTCTGTGTGTGTGTGTGTGTGTTTCGTTTTTCGTTTTCTTGGTATTGTGTTTTCCGGGTTGGTGTTTTTTCTGTTTGTTTTTGTTTTGCTTTGTTTGTCTTGCGTTTTACAGGTTGGTTGTGTTTGTTTGTTTTTTGTATTGTGTTTTCCGGGTTTGTGTTTGTATTTTCTGTTTGTTGTCTTTCTGGAATTTTACATTCTGTTTTCCAGGTTGTTTTTTTTCTTTGGTGCTTTTTTTGTGTAGGGTTTTTCAAGTGCTTCATGCGTGTTTCTTCTGTTTGTTTTCTCTTTTTTCAGGTGTTTTTTTAATTGTGTTTTCGAGGTTTTTATTTTTGCGTTTACTGTTTGTTTTTGTGGCTTTTGTCGTGTTTGCCGAAAGTGTTTTTTCCGTTGTTTTTTGTTTTTTGTTTTTTCCTTGTTGTTGTATTGTGTTTTCCCGGCTGATTTCTCTCTTGTTTTTCTGTTTGCTTGGTTTTCCTCTTGTGTTCTCCAGGTTGCTTTTGCTTTTGTGTGTTCTGTTTGTTTTGTTTGTCATGTGTTTGCCAAGTTGTTTGTTCTTTTTGTTTTTTGCATTGTGTTTCCCAGGTCGTTTTCTCCTTTGTTTCTTCTGTTTGTTTGTTTGTTTGCTTGTTTGTTTGTTTCGTTTTGCGTTTTCCGGGCTGCTTCGTTTACTCTGTTTTTTTTGCGTGTTGGGTTTTCCAAGTTTTTTTCTTTTGTTGTTCTGTTTGTTATTTTTTGTTTTGCACTCTCCAGTTTGCTTTTTTCTGTTTGCTTTTTTTCCCTGGCCTTAGTCCACTTTCTTTAAGAAAGTTTCCGGGATCCACCCTCGACGGTCGCCCGCAATCACCTGCCCAAAACAAGCATCACCTCAGCCAGCGGCTGTTAAAGAGAAGCACACCTCGATCCAGCCCCCGTTGTCCCTAAATACAGAGCAAAGGTGGACAATCTCGCCCTTGTCCACCGCCATTGCCCGCTCCACATTCGGAATGAACAACTGGATAACCTGCCAAAAGTCAACACACCTGAAACAAAGGGACAGACAAAGGGGGGTGGGGTGAGAATCCGCAAGGTCCTCGTAGAGTTGCTCGGTCTGCACTGAGGCATCCGTCGTAGCCACTACGTCCCTGTAAATACAGGGGACGCACCACCTGTCAAAAACGCAAAAAGAATAGAGCTACTGTACCAGTAAGCCCGGGATCCTAAAGACCAGAGCACCAGTGGCCCATGTGCTTTTTCTTAACGAGGTTGCTCAAATCTTGGCCGCGTTTGCCGCACCTGCCAAAAACAGAAACCAAGTCACCGAGCTTCGGAAAAAGTGTGCTTTTCCAAGGTTGCCACATTGGGACCACGGACAAAGATGTAGATAGTTCGAAACTAGGAAGATTAATAGCCAAGCGACGCGAAAGGAAGGAAAGAGGCAAAGAGCGCAGGACGGTCTTGATATGCAAAACGCTGTCTGACGCAGCAAGGTACACCAGCTGGGTCATGGACCCAAAATCAAGCTCCGCGGGGTCGCTCACCTTGACCGCTGCAAAACGCTGGCCGGGTCCCCTGAGCGACAAAGGCTCGTCCCGGAACAGCAAGGTTGCATCTGGGCATTTGCCTGCGAAGGTGTTGTTGGCCTCGATGTATTCGACATGCGTGTAGCAGCTCATGCGACCTGGGACCGCTTCGGCAACGTCTTTGATTGCGGCGAGGACCAAGATAGACCCCAAATCATCTAAACATCGACATAGATTGCATGAAAAGTTGTGTGTGAACTTCGGGCACCGCCAGTGACAAAGCAAGTTGCCCCTTTAAGATCGACTCTAGAGATGGGTTGCATTGCTGTGAGCCAACACGATAGAAACAGGACGCTGCTTCCACGAAACGAACCAGGTCTACTAAAGTTCCCAACCAAGCTCAAATAGGGATCCCACGTTCCCAGGGACGGTTCCCGAGTAAGATTCCCCATGCACATTCCCCGAATAAGGTTCCTATGCTCCCATGCGAGGTTTCCACGAAAGGGTTTTAAGTCAGGTTGCCAGCTTTGGGTTTCCAAGCCAGGTTCCTATGCAAGGTTCGACATCTCTTCCATACAGGGCATCCAAGAGCCACTCCAACTGCAACTTCCACGGGAAAAAAACACAAGAAACTGCTGGAAACTTCCGCCGCCCGCCGCGTATGGGTTCTACTTGTACCACTAATATAGTACGATCTATTTTCCCACAATTATACACTAAATGAAATTAGTAGTATATACTGGTTACACCACCAGTAACCCAGTCACCTCACCGCAGATCGCCCAGACATCCAAGGTACCACTGCTCGGATCCGTCGAAGGCACGAAGCTTGGCCGGCACCTTTGGGGTGAATGTCGTTTTCTTTTGGGGTTGGACAGCCAGATAGAAATACTATAGTGAAATAGCTATAAAGAAGACTGGAAAGATAAAATAAATATTTGGGCAGATACCAAATGTATTAAAGAATAGAAGCTGATTCTATACCAATAAATCCATTCTCAACTGGGTGAACTGGCTTACTGCACGATCATTGATCTATCTTCACACAACTTAGATGTCTCGAGTCTGGAAACTTTGGTTCTTGGCACCTCCTCATCGGAGTAGTCGACCAAATCCTCTTGGGCCATGACCTGGCGTCATGAAATCTTGGAAGATTTTGGAAGTTAGAGATATCGCTTTCCAAGAGTCAAATCAAGAAGATTTAGGACTTTTTTCTGAGTTGTTCATACTATTTGCCACTTTTTTCCCATTTGTTCATCAGTTTTTATCAAGCAGTCTCTGAACATTTGGTTGGTGAAATTCGTTGTTGCTGCTGGGCTGCTGGGAACAGAAGATCGCGTGTTGCCATCTGCAACAAGACACCAGGACGACAACTGACGATCACTCTTTGGCTCCACACCTTTTTGCGCCTTTGAAAAGTGCTGAAATTCACGCAATCCGTTTCAGTACGCTATTCCAGTGCTTTCCAACATTGTAGCCGAACATGTCCACATACCTCAAAGGCCCGTCTTGACCTCTTCGAAGGCCAAGGTGTTAGCATCAAAATCAACGAGCGGCACTACGTCTCAGGTCAGAATGATTCTGCAGCCAAAATGAAAAAGGGTGGCGCACTTTTCCTTGAAGAAAAGTGACATGACTCTGCTTTCCTTTGTGCCCGGAGTAATTCAAGTCCTCGTTTTCCTACTGCAAGAAACATCTGACTTAAAGCGAAGCGTTCAACCGCCTTTCCAGCCACCCAAGTGCTCATGCTGCCCAGGTGCTTGGTGTCACAGCGATACATTTCTGGATGCTTCGAACCTTGTGGGAACCAATCCTTTGTGGGATGGTTTAATTGGAAAAAATTGTTGAACCATCCCCATCAAACCGTGAGGTTTATTATGTTACCCCGATGGGGGTGTTTTTTGTGGTAATCCTGTTCAGGGTATGGTTCACAAAATACAGGTTAGCCTTGTGCTGAATCAGAAAGCCACCGCCAGGAAATGTGTGAAAAGTCCATGGGATGGCACGTGCTTTTGATGAGATCCCTGCTGTTGGCCTTCCAGACCCCGATTCACAGCAACATCCAGTTGGAGCCAGGGAGCAGTAACGCCTGAGGATCTTCTTCTTGTCGCGGAGTTGGCGAATGGCTTCCGCCGTCTGCACTTTCTTAGCATCGCTTTTCTCCTGCACGTGTTGAGAGAATCGGCCCGCCGAGGCCTCCCCAGTTTCTCGACAAGCCATGTGGATCCATGTGGCAATTCCGTCTCCACCGCAGGTGGCTCCTCCGTGCTCTCGTTGTTCTCTTCAAACCAGTCATGCATCTGGGTGCTTGTGTCTTCCACCTTGGCATCGGGAGCCACCATCGGTCACCATGGTGGGCCGGTTCGCTGATTTCCCCACTGCGGTGCTTACATCCATTTTGGTTGGCGAAACAATGCATGACACCGCTCAGGTTTAAACCACCATCCCATGATGGCTGGCTGCCCCTCACCTTCAACCTCCAGGCTGGGCACCACCAAGTAATCACCTGGTTGGAGAAGAATATGGAGCCGCTCCATGACAGCGTCGAAGTGATAGTGAGCATCTTCAGACACCAACCTGAGCAACCAGTAGGCAGGATGGAATCGGAACGACGGGATTTCCCACCAATGGCCGGAACACTAACGAATAGCATGTGAAGCCTGAAAGCGAGCCAAGGTGCCAGGGGTGAGGCAGAGCAGCAGCAAAGTCATCAGTAAAGAGCTCCTGCAATGTTGCACAGCTGGCGAGATCACCCGACACTTTCCCTACTTGGATGCTGATCACCCAGGGAGTAGGAGAATGATTGGCGAGATGGTTATGCTCTCCATTCAAACATGGGGTGACACCAGAAAACAGGGACTTACAACGTCTTACAACACTAGCCCCTTGGTTTGACACAGAATCTGTGTAATGCTGATCCAAGTGCCCACACCCTTTGGCCTGGAATCGATCGGTGCTGCATTCCTCAGCATGGCATGGGTCCCCAAGTAAAATGAACGGAAGGTGTGGACTTTGTATGAACTTCATATGAGCCAACTGGGAGATTATCCACTGCGCAACAGCTAACCCAAACCCACACTTTCTCAGCTGGGCGCCTGCACTGCCAAGGCACATGGAATTGAATCTTCGGATGCTGTCGGGCTCGATCTCCTCAGAAGGCAAGCACTTTGACGTACTCTTGACCTCACTTGGAGGGCCACGCTGTCACTTAGAAATTCTCGGCCCCCTAATGTCAAATTCCCTCATATGTAGCTCCCAAACCAATAGATCCAATACTTTGGAGTGTTCCATATTTGGGGAAGGGATGAGAATTGTTGTTTCCATTTGTTTCTATCATTCTATCTTTTACAGGATCCAATTTAGTATGCTGTTTGTATGCATGACAAGTAGCTAGGGTAACGCAGGAAGGGAGGACTTCCCATCACTATGGCTACTGTACGAAGCTGTTGTGACTTGTGGGAGCTTATCCAGGAACTGCCGAGCATGAAGCTTGCAAGGTGCTCACGCTTTTGAGAGTGATGTCCAAGCTCACCTCAGTTGCACCCTTGGCAGTGCTTTAATGCTTCCAGCTGATAGTTCTCTAGCGCTGTGAAGTGGGGAAACAACCAGCTTCATCTACTTTCCATCCATTCCATACGCATGGACGGTCATTTCATTCCAATCATCCCTGCATCAACTGGGTATGAGTCTATGAGGCCTGGCTAGCCTCAAATGGAACGGTTTACCGCTAAAACCCATCAAAATCTGTAGTTCCTAACGTGGTTAAAAAATGCGACAGCCAAGCTGCCACCTTTTGAAATCTCTCGGCGGCGAGCAACTCTGCAAAGTCAGCAAAGAAAAGCCTTAGCGTGAAGAGCTCAAGCAGGGCAAAATAAGCATTTCAAGCATCAACAAGAGTTTTGGTGTCCCAAAATCTTCACAAGGCTTCCGGTCCTGCAAATTGATACACCTCCGTCCCGAAACTGTTCTGGATTGAGTGCACCAAAAAGTTTGGGGATCAGTTGCACGCCTTAGGGCCAAGGTACGCACTACCGCCAGCCCAAGAGCCAATGTCAATGATGGTTCTGGGTTGAAGCTCTTCAATCCTAGGCGGATGAGCTGTATCACTATGCAGTTCCCCCCAACTGCCCCCTTGACCCCACAAGGAGGGTTTTGCTCCCTATTGAGGGTTGAGGATGGTGACAGTGAATAGCCACTCGAAATCAGACCCAACAATATTGGATGATTGAGGGGTTCCCTTTGGTGAAGTTACCCAGCTTCGTCGGAAGAAATCCATGGGTGACAGCAGAAGAACGATGAAAAAACATCTTCCGCCACCAAGATGCAAGCTGGCGTACATCTGCCAATCAAACGCACTCTTGCCTCAGTGCCATGAGTCAACACAGCAAATACCAAACCGCTGGCACTGCCGAGACGCCCAAGGGCACCGTTTTCCAGCTGCTGCGCGCCTTCCCGAGGAGCCGGCCCGGGTTCAAGGGGCGGAAGCACCATAATTTGATACAGCAAAACCATCAAATGATGGGGATCTTTACTTTAGACAGGGGCTCCAGACTGATTTACGTGTATATATATAAATAAATAAATATAAACACGTATACGTCGTATACATATCTGTGTGTGTGCGCATATATCTAAGCGTATATCATCGAATCATCGTATATCTATATATAATATATACCTATGATTTCATGATCTTACCTGCGTCAACCTTTACTATCAGCTGGCACCCTGAAGGGGATAGCCCAAGAATCCGCTATTTGATCAGCACAACTTCGAATCTAGAATGTTCTATGTAGAATACAACCTGATAGGGATTCCCATCATAGCTAATACTGTCCTCCTTCAAATATATTTCAACAAAAAGTGAAACGTGGGTGTAGGTGTGGATCCGTTCAATTTTGGGGGGAGGCATTCTTCCAGAGATGCCCATCATCCAACTACTCACCCAGCCTGTCCAATGTAGATAGCTTCCAATGTGTCAATCGACATATCCGTGTCCTCCTATCCCAGCAGCCATAGCTCATGCGGATGAGCGCTCAGTCCATGTTCGGTAGCGAGACCCATGGAATCTCATGGGCTTGGGCAGCTACAGAAGCATTGAAATTTTGACTGATGACAAATTTGATCAAATTTGTATAAACGTGTATGACGAATGTATCAAACGCTCTACATGTTTACAACATCTAACTAATGAACTTTGCACCTCAAGATCCTAGGCGGCTCTGCCAATGCCTCACGGTCCGCGAGTCGAACGAAGCGATCCTGTTGCACGCAGCATCCAATTGATCAAACGAATTGAATGTGTGGGAGCTGTAGCTACACTACTTCGAGACACAAAGCACGACAAATTGTATGTTCCTTCTATTTAGTGGAAGAATGCCCCCCAGAAACGATCAGGATACAAATCACCAAAACCAAATTTCAAACATGATTCAATATGATGTTGAAAATAGATCCAAACCATGGTGCGTCAATGTCTAGGCTCATAAAAAACTAAGTGAAACATTCTGCAGGTTTGTGAATTCTTGCAGTGACTTCATGACACAAAATTGACATGGATTTCTAATCGATTACGCATTTTCCATTTCACGAAGCTCCATGGAAGAGCGGCCTGCGAGTCATCCTGAACTGCTGCTTCAACTCGGGCCGCAATCTCCTGCACCGAGGAACACCCATTGAAAATCATTGAAACATTCATATGACAGTATAATTACTGACCTTATGGCTACTGATACTTGTTGTGTCTATTCTTCTGGCCACTTTTTGAGAATCAAAGTGCTTGGTAAGCACAACATCCTTCCCTGAAGTATGGGACCCCATGCATCCCCAGAACCTGGGTTTGGATCACAAACCTACTATAAATCACCATTTGGTGTCAAATTTCTGAGGTGCAAATGGCAAGGCTAATGTCAACGTCCCATGAACAATATTTGAATATGAACATGAACAGTTGAATATGACCATCCTGAGCAAACAGAATATGAAATTGAACCAAGTCCGACTGTCAAAAATAATGCGACCCCGGAAATCTGAAAGGAGTCTCTCCGCTTCAGGTGGCTCAACCCCTTTGGTCATCAAATCCTTATCTTTAAAGTTTAAAGGCAAATCAGCATTGGATCATAAAATCCCCATTTTGATTGATGGTTTTCCATCGCCATGCATCATGGTCAAAATCTAATGTTTGAGGATCAGATCCTCAAATAAGCAGCATTCAAACCCCTCTGCTATCCAATATCCCTCTATACTGGCCGCTTGATAATGGGCAATAAGCATCATCAATAATTAAATCAGGCAAAGGTTCAGTTCAAAACCTACAATGATTCATAGCAAATATATAAGTATAATAACTATAAGTTTATGACCTATTACAACTACATTGTAATATTTATAATTATCATCACCCATAATAATATATAATGACTAATCCACGAGGGTTTGGTTGCCTCAACGCTGGCTCCTCATGTCTTTGCTCCTTGGCTTCCTCTGCTTGCTCCGTGCGCAGTCGCTTACATCCGCCATCCGCCATCCGCCATCCGCGACCACCGTGATGGCATGGGCTTGGGCCAGAAGTCAAACAGGGGTGGTGAATGTCCCTTTGATTATCACCTAAGCCTTAGGGAGAGCACTACCAACAACCATCGTGGTAAATGATGCTTAAGGGAAAACCATAATCTGACATTTACTTTTCTGACATTGACTTTCTGAGGGGCCCGTAAATGTCGCGAAACTTCCTTCTGCAACAACCAAACATTTGGCAGAATTCTTTCAGCCGGACAAGGGTCACATAGACCTGTCATGCGGTGCTCCCCATTGAATGGTGACTATGGATGCCAATAGCTCCTTAGCTCCCTCCTAACCACTGGATTTCTGGCTTTTGGCTCTTAATCTCAAGTGAGTGTCGTTCTGAGCCAAACCTTTTGGTCACCGATTTCAAAATCTCGGTTCGGATTAGGGAACAATCACACGGAATCCATTCTATCCATCTTTAGGGAATCCAGTGCACCACCAGATGTTCATCCATATCCACCGCATTTCAAACAGGTCTTGATACCTTGGAGATGTCGCGGAAGACACGGCCGCCCCGTCGCAGCACCCTTGGCAGCCTGGGAAATGGGGTAGTTTCAGATTAACCCATCAAACTTAATTGTCTAAATTGATAGGTAAGTGGAGGCTCCCAAAACTATGGCGCACTTCAATGAAGGTCTACTGCAGGATATTGGATGACGTCAGAAGGCGAAATGATGTAAAAATAAATGCAACCGCAAAATCATCAGAATACATCCCAAACAATAAACTGCTCCTGAAAACCCATGATTTCTTCCTTCTGTCCCCATAGTTTAGCCGGAGAATTCCATGCTCCAGGTGAGATCCTGGCTGCAGCTCCTGCCTCCAGGATTTTCCTCTGGACAGGTTGGCCCTGCTCCACGCCAGCCCAGATGCAGTCAGTGCCACAGCGGGACGCCCCAGAAGCCTTGGCTTACCCATTTTGTCGCAACAAAAAGATTGGGATTTGAAGATTTGCTTCAAGTTTGATCCCATTTTGGGACTCCATGTGTCCACCTAAAGTAAGGATGGAACCCTCTGAATACGCTACTCACTCTTGATTCATTTACGGCTTTACGGATTGACCTCCATCATTGTGCCATAGTTCCCAGAACGAAGTCGCCAAAGGGCAGGCCGTGCGGTAGACATCCTCTGTTGGAGGAGCTTTGAAACCATGCCCCCTGTGGAGGAACCTGCACCCAAGGGCTGATCAATTCCCAAATGCTCAGCCCGAATGCCCAAATCATCTATCATAGCTAGACATAGACTGAGCTGCTTGGTTGTGATCACTCATTCAGCGCCTGGGCCTGCCGCCAGGGTGGAGCCAGCTCCATCAGCGGGAGTTCGACGGAGCCATGGTGGCAAGGGCCATGGCATGAGATCAGCCACGTATGAATCCCTTACATTCCCTTGCCCCTCATGTTCAAGATGAATATATAGATCCGCTGCCAAGCCATGGTAATTCATTCTAGGGATTCTAGTGGAATTTAGTACTGAAGGGCACAAATGACTTGGTGTCAACCACATCAGAATGTTTCCGAACAACTGCGAATGCTGGAGGATAAATGGGAAGATCGGTTGGGCTTTGGCGGGTTGCGTCTTGCAACATGCCATGATCCATTGAAAGAGTTGTTTCTGGTAGTGACTGCCTGTTTCTTGAGCAGTTCCAAGGGGCACCAGAACTGACATGGATGCGATGGAGCATGTCCAGGCACTACTCGCATGAGTTTGAGAAAAGACTTTCTCCTTCTTCCTGAAGCATCATGTTTCCCTTGAACGGGACAAATAGGGCTGAAAAGCAGCTGCCTAACTCTGCCAAAACCCCTTTCTCGTCTTCCTGCTCTGCTCACATCTTTTCTGCACTTGCTGCTTTGAGCCACGCGTAGCTCCACTGTCCACAACTCCTCTGCATGGAGACCTAGGCCCCAGAAACAGCGGCCTCTTCACAATCCCAACCCAGGCCCCCCATGTCCCCAAAGTCAAGTCATGCAACCCTGTGCTCACAGGTAGATCTGGGTTTAAAAAAAAAACATGCAGTTTTGAGAATCTGGCGTATCTATTCCCAGGCAACAAAACCAACCACAGCCAGGTGGCCACATCATTCCTCACCTTTCACCCATCGCACATCCAACCTTGGCTGGGCTGGAAGTCCGTTCAATAGCTGCCGTAGCCTAGAGCTGGCCAAAGCAGTTCCACAGCCATGTCTCCCAGTCATGCTATAAACCCGACTTCGGAAACTTGTCAGAATGTAAAGGATTTGCTTTTGCTCTTGGTAGGACTAGGAAACGATACGAGGAAACGATATGTTGCAAGCCAACACCCCCTCAAAAAAAAACTGAGCTGTTGCCACCCAGGACATTCTACACTTGAAAGCACCACATCTTGCAATCATGTGGCTCACAACCTGATTCGATGACCATGCCTCAAAGCAAATGCGCAAGCTGGAATGAAACACCAGGGGGAAACGATCTGCTGGCTATCAACACAAAAATCGGATTGGTTCCTTCGATGAATAACCAGATTCCGTGCATCCATGTCTACCTCTTAGTCCGACCTATATATCTTCACAGCCATCCATCTATCAGCTGCTGCGATTCATCATACAAACAAATACACCAGAAAAAACGGGAGGGCACATGGACACTCCATTTCATACATGATTTACAGTAATGGATATTTCCTGGATATTTCTTGGATATGTCCTGGATGTTTCCTGGTCGCCAATTTCCAATGATCTTTACATCGAGACCAAGGTGCTCGCCACGGGACATCGTCGTTTCACCGCTTCAGCAATCGCCGCAATCTGATCGGCAGTCGCATCGCTGTACACCTAGGCTACAGGTCTCCCGCCTTTCCCATGGGCAAACTGTCACCAAGATATTAGTGGCAAACTGTCACTTTCCACCTGATATCTAAATAGCTATGTGGATATGTAAATCTCTGTAGCATTTAATGTTCTACAATAACGCTTGATTTAATGGATATTATCTGTCCCTAAATACCTGTCCCTAACAACAACTCTCTGTTTTATCGAGCCAGGGATTCTCCCCGCAGCCAAGTTGCGTGTGCTGTGCCCCAAATCCTGGCGGAAAAGACTTGGGCGGTGTTCTTCGGTTTTCAACGAACAAAGGGAATAGCCACTTTGGGGTGAAACTAATTGGTGTTGGATTATTTTGGGGTAATACTATCCGTGTTGGGAAGTTTCACTATTTTAGGGACTGCATCTCCAACCAACTACATACGGTTGTCGGTTCTATTCACCCTGGTCTTTTTACCCAACAAATCATACAACTCAGCTTCTAACTAGGCACTTGTGATCACGGCACCATTCTTACAATTGAGACTTGGCTTTGGGATAATATGGTGTCCATGTCGCTTTTCAGGTGAGTATGTCATCCGCTTGGGCAACTCGAATTTGGAGATTTTTCAAGCATGATCGTCATAATATGTGGTATGATCAACAGTTGGATTGTATCCCCACGTTGGGTCATCAATCCATCCATTGGGATGGAAGAATGACCATGCCGCATGTACCGCCATCTTGTGGCCATGGCACATACAAAGTATTCCCGCATGATTTCAAAACTGCGACAAAATGGCAGTGGAGTAGCCCATTCACCTACCACAGAGGATTACCTTCAAAATTTGTCTGACAAGACCCATTTGTCATTTGCCTCGGCGAAGTCAACATGTTTACTTGTCGCTGTTTTAAATCATCACACCGAGTTTAACTTACGGATCCCGTGGTTTCTCGCCTCTGCAACCTGCTCAGCTCAGGTGGGGCAGCATGAATCGGAGGTGCCAGGCTCCCCCATTCGTCCCGTTCCGCTTGCACGTGGAACCTCAGGGGCTGCGCCGATCTTTGCCGTCTTTCCCTAAGGCTTGTTCCTAAGTCTTAACGTATTTTGACAGAATCACTTCTACAGACTGCTACCCTTCCAAAATTGAATCCGAAGTTCTACCCCTACAATGTCCAAAAAAAAGTATGATGTAAGTGGGATACTCTAAATAGATGTTTGGTTCCCTTTCCCCTTTAAGAAGGAATTCTGATATCTCCCCAGCTCGAAAAGAAACACGTCATTTCAAGTCCAATGGGAAGGGATCATCTTCGATGGCTGCGCTTTTCCAGGCCGTCAGTAGTGTTTCCAACTCGCCCCTTCGGGAAATCAAGGAACTCAATCCGACGAATTGGTGGCAGCCGCATTTTGGCAGCCACAAAAGTCGCCGTTGCTTGCTCACATCCAACTAGAGCACCCAACAGCAACTGGACCTGGACACCGCCAACATGCGCCAACACTGCGGCAAGTGAAATCTCAGGGCTAAAATTGATCCACCAAAAGCATCCAAAAGCAACCAGCCAAAATGGGCTATCCCATGGCTGAGGTTGCGGCAGGCTGCGGTGCTGTCCCGGAACCTGACTGACAGGTGCAGGCACTTGATTCAGCATGCAACCGTATCTGATTGGACTACAACCCCAAACACTAAACATATGTGTTGGGACAGAGGCTGGATACAATTAGATGTTCAGAGACTTCAGAAGGGGGTCCTTGTTGCAAGCACTATATACATGCCTTTGTGAATGTGCCTCACCCCCCAATTCAACCAACCAACCGAAACTTTCTGATTCAGGGTTGGCATTTCACATTTTTGCAAACCAACAAATGGATTGCGAAAGAATCCCGCTGAAAAATGTGTTGATCCAAGGGCACGTTCCCTCAGACCAACGACTGAAAATGTCAAATGCAGGTTTGAATTATCAATCAAATCGTCTCATTGTTTTATCACTTGCAATTTTTGCCTTCTCCGATTTGATATCTAAAAATAAAATATTCCCTTCTGTTTTGGGCAACACGCTCAATCCCACCGCCTCCTGCCGACTTCGGTGTGTCCGACTCGATCCGATACCCATCGTCTGTGACGGTGGCAGTTTTGCAACCACTACCTCCGGCCGTGAGCCCGTAACCTTGGTGTGGCGACCAAAAATTCATCGCAAACCTTGGTTCCCTGCCCAAAAAAAACCATTCACACGGTATCAACTAGCCTCCAACCATGGCAGGAAACAAACAGGAATGCCAAACCAAAATTTTCCCACCAAATGCGTTGGCGCCGTAAACGTGTAACCAATCGCCAAAGAATGGTTTAGTTTGGGTTAGTATTTCGTGGACATTCATGTCAACCCTGAATTCATTTTTTCTTCCATATATAATTGGCACCCCTTATAAGGCCACTTGTGGTCCAAAATAGTGAGGTAACACTACTCCGTTTCATAATCATAGAGAGATGGATCCAGCCCCCTACAAAACAGCATAGCAACTTATTGGGAAAATTTACAGATTTACAACGACCATTTGTTCACAACGACTAGTCAACTTGCTCAAGCATGCCTGCAAACGTTGGCGCCACTGAGGACAAGGCGTTTCCACCGTGGGGAACGGTTGGAAGACACGTGGCGCCTCCAGCCCAGGCAAAGGCCTCGATGCCGATGTCTGAAAACAAAACCATGGCAGGCGGATCCCCGACCCCCAATTTCATTTACAGCGCCATTCCATTGTTCAAGGGTTTCCTTGGGGTGACCGCATAAAAACAAATGCCCCCCACGCACGGCATGGAACAACCATATATACTCCAAGCATCTGGTCCGAGGTTGCCACAACCAAAGAACCATCACAAGACTCAACACATTGCCACTCTAAGGTAGGTGTGACAGGTTGAAGCTGCGGCACCCCTTGGAGTCGTCGAACACAATTTTGAAACGAACCGGCTATGTGGTCCCAAGGAATGTTGTCATACATCGTTGTTCATGTCACATTTCAATAGGAAAATGTATTCTCAAATCTTGTTTTAGTTGCATGCACCTGCGAAGTTGTTCTGTTAATATCTATGTTGTGCGGCCTTGAGCCCGACGCTTTTCGGCGCGACATTTAAAAAAAAAATATATATAATAATGACTGTTGGGTTTCAATCTTTGAAACCAGCTGTCGGGTGGCTATAACTGTTGCAAGGTTGCGTCAATCCTTCCTTTTTTAAAGAGCCAACACGAATATTCCATGAAAAAAAATGCGGATCCCAAGTTTTTTTCTCCTGTTTCGTCGCGGTGCCCAGGAATAGAGGTGATGTCAACTGTTCATGCCCGATTTTCGCGCCGCCCAAGACTGCAAGCCTCCACAATCCGGGGACCCTATATGAGCCACAAAAATTGCATTTTTCAATAATTAGGATATTCCCTCAAATCACGCAAACCAAGCTGACTTCTTCATTCCGACGGACAAAAAATCCTGGAATTTGTTCCGCCCTTCCCTTTGTCCATTTTCACCAATGAATCAATATCATAGGATACTATTGTGTAATTTATATTTCACTGATAGCTGAACGCAAGTGAATTCAAATAGACACTGGCCGCTAGCTGATTATCCATGCCGCAACCATACAAAACCAGATTCAATGCAGTATCCCCCATACGTATAGAACAGGGGAGGAAATTGAAAAAGCAGCTATCGAACCACCGGTTGGAAATGAAAGAACAAACACACCCAAACATCCGAACCACCCCGACAAATGCGCCCCATTTTTTTGGAACGTCTCGGACACATTCCACACCTCGCCGCGGCCTCATTCGCATCCGGGATCACGTTGCCGCCGTCGCGGTTGTGGCGGTCGCACCTCTGGAGCGGGCGTGCAGTAGGAACAAAGTTGCTCCTGCCGGGTCAAATGGGGTCAAAGCAGACCAAGTTTGCTTCAAAGAAAGAGGGAAAACTGAACTTCACAAGCGCAATGGAAAAATATGCTTCCCCGGCTCCCAAAGTGCCCACAGATGCGGAAGGATGTTGGAGAGCATCGGAGGTTCGGGAGGTTCCCGCCCGCAATGGTCAAGAATGAGCATGACAAACTTCTTGCCGCGCCTGTCCTGAGGAGCGTCATCACTCTTCGGCATGGCTCCAGGGATCTTGAAACTCCGGCTCTGAACCACAAGAGGCAAACGGCTGCGCACACATGTAAAATGCACGTAAAGCAAACGCACGTGACTTAGATGCCTTGTGACTTGGATTTCCGGCTCTAATAGAGCAGACATAGAAACGACGGCTGCCTTTCCTGCCTCAATGCAACAAAGGTTGACTGCAGCATTTGAAGCTGCAGCATGTCCAGACATAGTCGATGGCCTTGGAATTGGAAACATGTCAATCATGATGATCAAAATGCTACAGGCTGCGGGAAACTGCGAGAGCCAGTCAAAGGAACTAAGTCTGTTTGCGATCGCTGCCCGCAATGGTCAGGCCTCGCAAAGGTTGCCCCAGAAACGGCAGGCTTCTTCATACTGAAACGCAGCCTGGCAGAGTATGCAAATTCTTGTACCAAAAAAAAGCCTCAGAATCAGGCTAGAATCAGAACGCAAGCGTGGTTGGGCCATAATGCGTTTTTTCTTTCTGGCCATTGACGCTAATCAAAGGAACTGAGAACAAGTCATGCCTTGCGATGGCACGCCTCAGCAAACAACAGAATATCCTCAGAGTGGTCGACTGCTTCCTGCAAGAATTTTAAGCGCGCAGTGGGCAAAAAGCACTGGCGTAAAAGAAATGTGTAGTTTGCCCCGCGATTCCATGGAAACAAGTTATGAATGTTATCAAATGCTTGAAAAAATGGCACACTGTGATCGGTCACGTCGCTATACCGGTTATCAAGGGAAAACCCATGCATCCATTGATAGCAAGTGTTTTGTCGTCAATGTGGTTTGAGGCACATGGTGGCCATAGTCACCATGCCAACCAATGGTGATCAGGCCATATGTTTTCACCGAAACCAGTGTAACGGCGATCATTTTGGTTATCATTCGGGCCATCATGTTTGACATGACCAGTATGCGCAACATCAAAAAATCATGCAAACGCGATGTTCCACCAAAACACGTAGTTGTACACCACGATGACCGCGATCGTGACCATGGTCAAGAAATTCACGATTTCGACCGAAAAAAATATCCCGGCAAGAGACCCCAAACAGTGCGGTGGCGTGAAGATAATACATGATAATGTCGAAAGAGAGGATGATGATGGTTATGATCATGATGATGTTGATGATGATGTCATGGCCAATGATGTTGAGGATACTGATGTTGAGGGTGAAAAGGTGTTGGATCATGATGATGCAGATAGTGAAAGGAGTGTTATATGTTGAGGGCGGTGATGTTGAAGAGGATAAAGATGAGGATAAGAATGCGGGAGGTGAGGTGGAGGTTGATGGTGTTGAGGATGATGAGGGCACGGAGGGGGAAGATGAGGATGTTGAGAATGGTAATGTTGCGTGGGGGGAAGAAAAAAATGTTGAGGATGGAAATGTTGCCGACAGTGAGGTGAATGATCGTTATGTTGCTGAAGGATGATGATGTTAAGAAAGATGCTGTCAAGGTGGAGAAAAATGATGATGTTGAGAATGATGGCGTCCAAGAGGAAGATGATGATGTTGAAGATGAAAATGTGGAGGAGGAGGCGACGCAAACTTTGTGCGGGCCTCGGTAATCAAAATGCAGTGGGACCTGCCTCAAGAAGCATTTTGTGCGAAAAATTAAAAATAAAAGGCCGCAACCCAGCTGGATCCCACATTCGGCTACCCACATTTCTTACGAACCTGCCCGGTCGAAATGCACCTGGGCATCTCAGGAGAGCCGCTTGGTCCGAGAATCGACAAGTAAAATGCCGAAATGCCGCACCCCACGACCACAGTTTCTGCACATGAAAATTTGCAGGGAATGACTGGCACGCAATGTCCGAACGTGCACAATCGAAACGGACATGGACATGTCATAGGACATGCTTGAGGCGAGAATTTGGCAATAAAATGCCGCAAACCACCACGACACCAACAAATGTCTTGGCCGTGCTATATGTAGCAATTTGACGCGGTGTGGTTTGCAGAAGTGCACAACAAATTCCAGATTGGTCAGAGCTGCGTCAGCATAAGGTAAACGCTCTACAAACACACCTTTGCTGTTGATTCCCCACCTGCCAGGTCAGGGTTACTAGATTTTACAAGAGCTGCTCCTCGCCAGCTCCAGATCGCAGTGGGCACTGCCGGACGTCATCTGCCAGTTCCAGATCCCAGTGGGCACTGCCGGACCCCAACCGCGAGCTCCAGATCGCAGTGGGCACTGCTGGACTTCATGTGCCAACTCCAGATCTCAGTGAGCACTGCCGGACTTCATCCGCGAGCTCCAGATCCCAGTGGGCACTGCCGGACTTCATCCGCGAGCTCCAGATCCCAGTGGGCACTGCCGGGCTTCAATCTGTATACATGCCAAATTGACTGCCAGAAAGAATGTCGGATAGAATGATAGATAGAATGCCAGATAGAATGCCAGATAAAATGCCAGATAGAATGCCAGAAAGAATGCCAGATAGCATGCCAGATAGCCAGATAGAATGCCAGAAAGAATGCCAAAAAGAATGCCAGATAGAATGCCAGATAGAATGCCAGATAGAAGGCCAAATGGAATGCCACATAGCATGCCAGATAAAATGCCACAAAAGATGCCAGATAAAATGCCAAATAGAATGCCAGAAAGAATGCCAGATAGAATGCCACATAGAATGCCAAATAGAATGCCAGATAGAATGCCAGAAAAGATGCCAGATAAAATGCCAGATGGAATGCCCGAAAGAATGCCAGATAGGATGCCAGAAAGAATGCCAGAAAGAATGCCGGATAGAATGCCAAATAGAATGCCAAAAAGAATGCCAAATAGAATGCCAGATAGAATGCCAGAAAGAATGCCAGATAGGATTCCAGATAGAATGAAATAGAACCAGATAGCATGCCAGATAGAATGCCAGAAAGAATGTGAGAAAGAATGCCCGATAGAATGCCAGATAGAATGCCACATAGAATGCCAGATAGAAGGCCAAATAGAATGCCAGATAGCATGCCAGATAGAATGCCAGAAAGAATGCCAGAAAGAATGCCAAAAAGAATGCCAGATAGAATGCCAGGTAAAATGCCAGAAAAAAATGCCAGAAAGAATGTCAGATAGAATGGCAGAACATTTGTCAGAGAAAATGTCAGATACAATTTCTAGATTTCATCAGAGTTGTCTTCTCCTCCTCTTCCCTGCCAGAATTTTTGCCAGAAAGAATGTCAAAATCTGTATCACACTCATGGTGGGGATCACTCGAAACCAAGTAATTTTTTGGTGTTGTCACTTCTCCTGCGGACCTGCAGGCCTGCTTGGTTTAGCTAGGTTACACCTACCGAAATTGGAATTGTGCTCCTTACACGGACTGCAACAAAAGAATCCACTTGATTGTGGACTCGGCACGGCTGCCAAAAATACGTTGGTCCGAAACACCGGCCCGAACGAGGAACGGCAACCCTTGAGTACTAGCCAAAAGTCATTTAATCTATTCAAAAATTTCTCCGGCCCATGCACACGGGGGGCTGCAGCAGCAGTCCTGGGGATTCCAACCCATGAGTGGCAGCAAATTTCCCAATCAATGGAATTGTGATGTGGAATGTGGAAAAATGTGCATATGCGCCATTGCTGCGCAGGAACGGTTGCAGAGGGCATTCTTGGAAAATGCGTGCGGACGGTCTTGCAGCAACGTATCGTTGTGGCGGAGGATTACATTATTTGAACATAGATGTTCGAAATGTGCTGGCCATGTCACGGTCCACAGCCTTACCACGAACTTGGACTGATACAAACGAAGGTTTCGTGGAAACCGGGAACCCGTCAAAAAAAATATGGAGGGAAACTGTCCATCGTTGGCGTGTCAGGGTTTGTGCTCAGAAAAATCCGCAACCATCGTACAAAGAAATGGACCAAACTCGCATATACCGTGGCAACACGTCCGGCCCAAAATGTTCGCATTCTGTTGCAAGGACCCCTGGGGAAGTTTATCGCTAATCAAGCTAGTCCAGTGTGTGTGCGCATTTCTGTTCCTGACATTCCGACCGCGAACGTCTTGTTTGACAACGCGGTAAGGATTGTGTTGAAGTGACGCTGGCATCATTCCTGAGGATATTGTGGTCGTCAAGACAGCGCCCACGTTTTCGATGCCTTCGTTTCAACTATATCGTCCCGGTTTTCATCTGCCTTTCTGGGGGGCCGTCCCATCCACAGCGCCATCCGTATATCCACTCTTACTTCGGCACGCTTACTTTTTTTCAATTTTTTTCACGCGTTTCCACTTTAGCTCTGTTTCCAGCACACGCTGCAGGGAATGAGATACTGTATCCTCTTCTTTTGCCTGGCACGCGTGGTGGTTTACCAACCTTATTTGTGTGACCACATTGACATTCCCATACATCGTTGTGTACATCCCCGTGTCGCAATTTTGCAAGCACCCTGGCGGAATCCTTTGTGAAGTCCTTGCGAAAAAAATCGTGGGGAAATATGATTGTATTCGGCCTGTTCGTATGGGTGTGTCTTGACAAACGGTTTGTAAACAGATTTTGTCACATTGTTGTGAATTGCATTGGAGAAAAAAAAGTTCGGCATTCCGGGCAAGGTTCTGTTACAAGGTCAGGGTCAAGAATTTTTGTCAGTGGATGTGTTTTTCAACATGCTTAGCCCCAGTGCCGCAATGAAAGAATATTTTTTGTCGGTGTAGCCTATGTCCACGTTTTTGTGGATAGCTTTACAAGCTATTCTGACGGTCCAGCTTGGGAGCTACTCTGACGGCGCCATACTCGTTTAAAAAAAAAAACGCTTTGCCGCCCAAACGCGGCAAGCACGATACCTCCATAGAAAAAAAATCCCCTTGCCAGTTCACCCCCCCGACCTGGGTGCTCTAATTTTATAGCAGGCCCAGTGTATAAATTGGGGAGGCCCCTCAATGGCCATCTACAAAATTGAAGCCTTAGCACGCACATACATAATCAGCCCTGTAAAATTGGAGCCTACCAGTAACCCATCGATATCACAAAGTCCAAAAACACTATAAAATTAGAGCACCCAGGTCATATGAAAAGGTGAATTAGCTCCATATTGACCTCTATGAAATTGGAGCCAACCAAAATGGTCTAATCATGGCCATGTTTTTAAGCTGAAATTTGGTGTCTCAAGTGGTTTTTTTGGTGCCCATTTGTTGTCCCATCGATTATCTGGTTCCCAATTTTATCTCAGTTTAAGTAGGGTCCTAATTCTATAGGGAAAACTGGCCAAGGGATCCGATTTTGTAGCCATCCGAGCTTCTTGTGCGGAATCTCGGCAGCGATTGTGAACTTTAGACCTTGAATGAATTTGAACGATTTTTTCACATATCAGTTGACTTTTCTTTATGGCTTGATGATGTTTGATGATCGATTTGTGGTGATTTGTGATGGTTTGTTGGGGTTGGATGGGGTTGGATGGGGCTGGGTGCAAATGAAAGACANTTGTGGTGATTTGTGATGGTTTGTTGGGGTTGGATGGGGTTGGATGGGGCTGGGTGCAAATGAAAGACATTTGCCCAAGAAAAATCGATGAACATTGAAGCAAAATTGAATTCATTGCGTTGAGATCAGTTGAGAATAGCCAGAAAATCGATGCACACACCCCTATAAAATCAGGGACCTGACCTCCTACACCACATAAGACCCTGTAAAATCTATAAGATCAGGGATTTGACCTCCTACACCACATGGGGCCCTATAAAATCAGGGACCTGACCTCCCACGCCAAATGAGACCCTATACAATTGGCAACCCGCTGCATGCCAAGGAAGAGAAGCTCGACGACACTGCAGNCCCTATAAAATCAGGGACCTGACCTCCCACGCCAAATGAGACCCTATACAATTGGCAACCCGCTGCATGCCAAGGAAGAGAAGCTCGACGACACTGCAGAGCCGGCTGCTTCTGCTGCTGAGGCTGCTTCTAGAGTGCCGTTGTCTTTGTGGGATGCTTTTCATTCCTTTTATATCCTTGTGGGATCTTTTGGGGGCATGTTGGTTGGATGATGTTGGATGATGTTGGATGTGGTTGACNATATCCTTGTGGGATCTTTTGGGGGCATGTTGGTTGGATGATGTTGGATGATGTTGGATGTGGTTGACGAAAACTTGGATGGAATTGGAATGAGCTGGAGGGTATTGGCAGGAAGAGATGTTCTAAGCATTTAGAAGCAAGATCTAAGAAGCAATCCAATCCCCCCACTATAAAATCAGAGACCTGACCTCCCACGCCAAATGAGACCCTATACAATTGGCACCCTGCTGCATGCCAAGGAAGAGAAGCTCGACGACACTGCAGAGCCGGCTGCTTCTGCTGCTGAGGCTGCTTCTAGAGTGCCTTTGTCTTT
>BGPT01000285.1:381936-401460 GCA_003297045.1 Symbiodinium sp. clade C Y103
GTTTTCTTTTCCGTTTTGGAATCGTGTTTAATGTTTCCTTAGCAGCACGCAGGATGCTACTGACAAAAGTATCATAACAAACTGAATCTTGAGGGATTACATTAGCGAAATGAATGTTGAAATTTAACCATTGCGTCCGATTCGGCTTTTCGAACTTATCGACTTCGATAGCATCCTGCTTTCCACAATGTGCAATATGAATCCTCAATGATTGTACGGGCCGCTGCTTGGATGCATTCCTGGACCATCCATCGGTTATTTTTATTTTTTTTTGGTCAGTGACCACCTTTTGCTCAAAACGAGAGTTTTTTTGGCAGAACGACCCAACAGGGCAAAACGACCCAAAATGCATTTTACGCCAAGGGGTCCCGAAAGATACTTGGCATGATGCAAAGGCCCAACTAGATGCAGAACTTTTGGCAAAAGGACGCATGTGAGGCAAACCCAGTAAACCCATGGTCCGCGAACATACCTATCAGATCCTATCAGCAGGTATCAATGAGCCATTTGGCAAATTAGATGTCACCACGTCGAAGCAGAAAAAAATGGTTTACAACATCTTTTTTGGGGGAACAAACTGTACCGCAAAAAAAACGCAAAAACTTATTAATTAAAAAAACGCAAAAACCGTCAAAAAGACGCAAATCGGGAGTTTTGCCTTGACGCGTTTTTGTGACACAGCGCTGGTATACCACTTTCGGCTCCGCAATGGTTAGAGACAATTCTTGGTTCCTAGAAGTTTTGGACGCCAACCATTTGACCTGCAGCCCCTTCCAAAAAGTGATTTGTTTGGTTGACATTCGGCAACTGGGAAAGTTCCAGTGATTAGATTGGCAATTTGCTTCTTATTCTGTAAGAAGACGCCGAGGCAAAAATTTCCCAAACGAGGCAGGAAAAATGTTAAAGGGGCAAAAAACAAAAAAAACAAAAGGCAAGGGGTACAAAATTTATTGCCTTTTGGTGGGTCCAGGTTTTTTTGTTTTGCAAGTGTGCCCCGTGCAATGGCCCAAAAAAAAAAAACATTGAATGACGCCAGACGCCAAACATCTACTTCCACGGGTTCTTTCTGTCAGTGTTGGCTTTCCAGGTGCGGTCGTTGCTATCAACTGCGCGTGACACTTTTCACGAGGGCGCCCTATTTTGTCTGAAAACAAAAAGGTGCTATCATGACCAAATCGCACTTGTTTTTTGTCTCCCTGCACCAATTTCAAAGTACAACTCTGGAAAATCATATGACACAACATGAGCTGTGCAGCCGTCACCGCTCTGAAACGACACCACGAAACCAATGCGCCTCGTCTTGCCGTTTACTGGTTTTCATTACCCCGGAGGATGTTTCTCCAATTCTCAAATGTCGAAGCGGCGGGGCGATTGCAACAGAGCCTTGACCTTGTTTGCGCACAATTTGGTTCAACAAACTGGGGCGTTTCGAAGATCAAGTTTTCCATCCTAGACATCCACTCGCACTAAAAAAAAGTACGCATGAAAACGAATGAAAAATTTCAAATCGCAGAAATATTGTCAAAATTTTGATTTTCGTATTGTTTTTTGAAAGGCATTGTTTTTGAGGCGCCGAATACAAACGGACAGAAAAACATAACGCAACCCGAGCGCAATTTTGCGCAATCTGAGCGCAATTTTGCGCAACTCGAGCGCAATTGGAAAAAGTAGTACATGTTGCAAATATCCGCCGGCAAAGTCATTTACTTTTTTGGAAGGCGACCACTTTCTTTGTGAAACGTCAACCAAATTGTGAAATCAACTACTTTTCGGTTCGTGTCACTTTGTTCGAGTACAAACCATAATGCTTCTTCGGGGTCATGCCACGGTAGTGGTACATGTACTACGCCCCTTTTGAAACCTGAGTTGAACAGCTGGTTCAAAACAAATCTAATATATTTCAAATCATCATGGTTCCATAATTGGTTAACATTGGAATCATAGCAAAACATGTGGTAAGGATGGAACGGCTCCAGCGCCCCCCATGTTCTCCAGCATTTCGATCATCCATTGCCACCGTGGATAGAACTCAAAGAAGCTCCCATGAGGTTGCTCCAGAGTGAAGACTCCTCCAAGACATAACACCAAGCTGATCAGAAGAACTGCCATCAGAGCCAGCATTGGGCAGGTGGCCCTGGTGAATCAAACCCGCTACTGTTGGTGAAAGATATGTTTACCCTGTTCCTGTTTTTCTCCTTGGGTATTTATTTGCTATGGTATGCTGGTGTCCTTTCCCCTTTTGACATATGGCATATGACATACCTATTAATCTTGGGTTTCCACGCTGCCCCAAACCTATAATACAAAACGAATGGCCAGCCATCTCATTTTACTTTGACTAAAACTTGCCCACCGATATCTTTCCCAATTACCTTTTCCTAGTTTGTCCCATTAAAGAAGTTTGAAGGTCCATCCCTGGCCCCCTATAGTGCCAGCAGACGCAATTCCAAGTTTAGCCGAGAAACCCAGATGCCATACAATTGGCCAAGAGAACAAATTTGTATTGGGTGTTACCAACACTGCTGCATGCACTTCTTCCTGAAGTGCCAACATTTACTGTACTCCAGCTTGCATTTCAAGTCCAAGTGGGTTAGAAATCCTTCTGGGTCTCCACGAAGCATGGTTTGAACTTCAATTGAATAACAATGCGCCCAAAGATATCGTACCAGAAACTCGATAAAAGGAAACCATATTTTGGGAAACAAACTGGAATCTTGTCTCATACCAGCCCAGTAACGCCACCCCTTCAAGTGTTGTTATATTGATTCTTTTCCTTGATTGGCAAACGCCTCAACGTAGCATCTGTACATCGAAACGTGTTGACTACCTTAACCTCATCAAAAGTTGATCGTTTCTGTCAACTGCAAGTGAACATGCTATGCAACGTCAATGCACTGACATGAAAGCTAAGGTACATGCTAGACATGGGTTGCAGGGTTTGACACAATTGTTCACCCCGCCTCAATCTGACCTGTTGGTCAAGATTGCAAATTTCAAACCTATAGGACANTTGTTCACCCCGCCTCAATCTGACCTGTTGGTCAAGATTGCAAATTTCAAACCTATAGGACATTCGTCTAATGTCCAATGCAAAAGGGCTATAGGTCTATGTTTCCACTCAGTCGCTTCTCAATACAAAAAATCCAAGATCCAAAAGAGACCATGCACGTGCCACAGGCTCACACGTTGTAGCGCAAGTGCGTACATTCGAGCATCTGATTGTCCAAAATCTCCATTGCCTCATAGTCATTCACCAATGCAGCCTGCTCATAGTCCCGCTGCAAGCGCTTCAGGCGCTGGTTCAGAACATCATTGGTATGGCGCATCAATTGCTCCAAGTGAACATCTGCATAGTTGCGGTGAAGTTGAGGAGCATCATCACGCTCAGGTGGCCCATGGTGCATGATCATCCATAGATCAGGGTCACTAACTTCATCCATTGATGAATTTTGATACCTTCGATATTTCTGTTCCGTTGTTTCAATCTCACTTTCATCGCTGTCACTTGTAGTGGGGTCAACAGGTGGGTCAACAACTGGGGTTTCTTCCTCCATCATTTCTTGCTGTCCATTTGAACGACCCCCGGCCTCACGCAAAAGCTCAAGCACACGTCGTAGATTCATGTCAATCTAGAGGCGCCTCAAACGCTGCTGCAACTCAGCGCCATAATGGGTAGTCACCCATAAGAAACCAGCCAGAAGACAGATCATGGTGAAGAGGAATGCAAGGCAGAGTCGCCAAACTCCAGTCGTCAATGGCTGAACAGCAGAAGAATCCATAGCCATCGTGCTGCCCAAGGCGTTGATCAGGAGGATTTTCATCAGAGACTTTGAGTTGCCCCCATTGAAACCCAACTGCTTGAACATTTTTAATACCTTGTTTCATCGCTTCATGTTCTTCAAACTGTTGAGCGATCTCAGAGCCAACAAAACTGGATTGTGACATGTCATACACTTTGCAAAGGTGCATGAGAAATTCCATCCTTTCACGTGTCAGTCGTTTTGTACCCAAGTCTGATGGGTTACTCTTTGTGCTGACCTTGCCAACTGACATGAAACCTTCTTTCACTTTTGATTGCACCCACAAAACCTTCAAACTAATATGTCGAATCCGCGGATGAGGTTGAGCCAACTTCTTCGTCCGACCAGCAGAGTTGTCCATCGCCAAATGGACTCGGATTTCCACATCATCGCCAACTGCAAACCTCAGACAATGAACCATCAACACCGCATCGCAACTTGCAGAGGTAGCTGAGTATATTTCAGCCTCAGCTGATGATAGGGCCAGAGCTTTCTGGCTCCTTGACGTGGAGTAGAGCAGGCTTCCAAAAAGGAAGAGAAAACCTGAAGAAACGGATTTTCTTGTTTGTTTGTGTTTGGCCCAATCACTGTCACTGTAAATCTCCAGAGTATAGTCACATGGATCGTAGTGGAGTAATCCCTGGTGTGCCTCATATGTCAAAACCATCGCATGATCTACGCATCCAAGAAGGTACTGGCACAAGTGTCGAAGACAAGCCATAGCCTGCACTGTGGGTGATGACATACTTTGAGAAAGACCTCTAATAGTATATTGGCATTCCACATAGTCACTTGAAATATACAGAAGTATTCCAATACATGACCTGTAGACACTGGCATCTGCACTGTTCAGCTTGGCAGTAGTGTCGGGTTCATCCAGCATTGGATGTCCTGGAGTTCTTTTCGGTTTCAAACGTCGATTGATGTGAAGAAGATCAAACAAACGTTCGAGATGCTTTGGATGACTNGGGTTCATCCAGCATTGGATGTCCTGGAGTTCTTTTCGGTTTCAAACGTCGATTGATGTGAAGAAGATCAAACAAACGTTCGAGATGCTTTGGATGACTTTGGATTGCCAACTCATTCTCAGAAAGCACAATGTGCCTTCTCTTCAAGAAGGTCAATTCATCACCAACCTTGGAAATCACCTCGCTCGCAGTCTTGTATCTAGCTCTCAAAGCAGGCAGCAGGGCATTGTCGAGGCAACTACGAGTGCTGAGACACAAAACATCGTCCA
Organism: Symbiodinium sp. clade C Y103; assembly: GCA_003297045.1. Taxonomy (NCBI): domain Eukaryota; class Dinophyceae; order Suessiales; family Symbiodiniaceae; genus Cladocopium; species Cladocopium sp. clade C. Next base: position 386,974 of record BGPT01000285.1, read on the forward strand.
CATGTAAAAGAAGAAGACATTCTCCCTCAGGTGACCTAAGTAGGCTAGGGTAGGCATCGAAGTCATTGATTTTGAGCTCAGTGCTGAGGAACTTGCTAAACTGTTCGTGCCACATCTGTGATCCGTTTCGTTGTCCTGGTAGGACTCATCCAAGAACAAAATCTCTTGTGTCACCTGTGGCAAGCTCGCAAGTAACTTGGGTCAAATCCTTTTGGGGAACCATCAAAAAGGCATCAGTGATGTCGATTGCACAAAGCACATAACCAGATGACTTCCACTTCATAAACAAANGTAACTTGGGTCAAATCCTTTTGGGGAACCATCAAAAAGGCATCAGTGATGTCGATTGCACAAAGCACATAACCAGATGACTTCCACTTCATAAACAAAGTTGGTAACAGCCTCACCGTCAGCACTGAAGAAGCTGGACTGAAAAGGTCCTCTCGCTCTGGAGATAGCCAGGCAAATTCCCGGGCAACGTACCTAGAACGTCGTAACCAAACATGAACACCGTTGACAAACTTGTCTCTCCATGCTCTCACCATTCGTGTTGTCAACTTCTTGGGCACCTCATCACCAAAGGCAAAGGTCTCGGCAGGCAATAGGACTCCCATGTCCTTCAGTCTTGAAATCTCAAGTTCATCAGCCAAAAGATCGAGCTTCAAAAGCTCATCTGGAGGCAAATTGGGCTCAAGTTTTGTGTATGGCACTGACAACTTCTGCAGAACATCATCTCCTGCAGAAACACTCTCATTCATGAAAACATCGTCATCTCCATGTTCATCGTCAAGCTCATAGTCGTAGACCTCAAGGTCATCAATCTCATCGTTTTCAAAGTAAGTTGGATGTGAATCATCTTCATGTTCCATGACTGCAAAGATGCGTGGATGTTTTGGGGGCCTTTCACCAGGCTCATCGTCTCGCGCATGGGCTGTTTGGGTTTTGGCAGCTGACATACCAACATCACCAGAACCTGTAGCACTTGAAGGAGCAGGTGCAACATCAGGTGGAGTTGTTGGAGCAACATCATCAAAGATCGGTGTACTCGGTGCACCAAGCCCAACTTGACTTGGCAAATTCCCCGCCTCAGCTAACTCATCCATGGCCTCATCAAGGGCCTCACCTGTCAAAACAGGAGCTGCTTGCGAGGGTGGTCCAACCACTTTTGGGGATCTTGGAGCCTCACCACCATCGTCAGGAGAAGGTGGCAGGTTCATCACTGCTTCAGCATCAAGGTCTCTCGGCCTTGCAGGTGGAAGTTTCAGGATTGGTGGTGCAGAGATACGCTTTGCCAATTGCAATTGTGATCCAAGTGAAGCATAGCCAAATTGCCATGGTGAAGCCTCCACTGCACCAATCATCTCCATGTCCCAAGGTTTAGGGAGTCGTCTAACGCTCCTCGTCACAAACAATTGGGGACTTCCTGGAACAGCAATAATATGAACATCATTGCTCACTGTTTTACCCAACCAGATTCCTCTAGTCCAAGTAGGTGATCCCTTCGTAGACAACTTCAAAAAGCCAAGTACACGCTCACCAAACAATGCCAGTCGCCCTGTATATGGTCGGTTGGCGCACAACTCATAAGCTGTAGCACCTTGGCGAACGACAAAACGACTGTGAAGCCAACAGCTATGTAAAAGAGCCCATTGGTACAAAGGATGATGACATCCAATGACTTCTCCAAGCCCACAGCCACGCTCGATTTGTTGCACCAGAAGGTTTGCATGCCTTCTGATCACCTTCACAGTCACTTCAGCACCACCATTAGATGCATGACTTCCTGGTGGAACTGTCTCTTCAACAACTCTGATTCCAAGTGCTCTACATGTCTTTTTCACAGCCTCCAAAAGAGACAACGTTGAAGGCTCCTGGTCACATCGTAGTGCTATTGTTGATTGTCCTAGCCAAACCAAAAATTCTGCAGAACTCAGTGCAAAGATACTGCAAATGACGACCTCCTTTCTGGGGAGTTGGCACAACATGCATAGCACCTGAATGTCGATCGTGAATAAAAAGACCACAAGCTTTACTTTCGCCATCTGATCGTGAAGCAAATCCAAAATCGAAACTAACACATGTATGGGCACCNACCTGAATGTCGATCGTGAATAAAAAGACCACAAGCTTTACTTTCGCCATCTGATCGTGAAGCAAATCCAAAATCGAAACTAACACATGTATGGGCACCGGCAGGCTCATCACGTCGCACAGGATGCCCATCCTGTTGTGCACGATTGGAGATGCAGAGTTCACACCAAGAAGCATAAGGGTGATGTGTGAGATTATGCTCAGCAATTTCACTTTCAGTAGGTTCAGGTGGAACATGTTGAGCAATGGCAGGCCTGACAAGGTCTCCACGCAGTTGTTGTTCAGCTCCATGAGCTGCAATCATTTCCTGGGATTGAAGATGATCCCAAATACGTTTGAGGCACTTCTTCTTGCTTCCACCAGTAGCTAAACCAAGAGTTTCACACGCTGTTCTCAACGTTTTGAGAAGAGAAGTGCTATCCAACTTCACCCCATCGACAATGACTTCAGAATGCTCTAAATCAAAACTTCGTTCAGGAACAGGCGGTTCAGCATCCTCTGCTGCAGCTGGAACTTCATCGGCTTCAGGCCTTGGAGCAGGTGGCAAAACACGTAGTGGGATGCCTGAACGTGGGGCTATCACAACGTCATCATCATGTAAAGAAGAGCCCAAGACCTCTGGTGGCACAGTTGAAGTATGCGCTATGGTGATCACTTCAACCACTGGTTTGTTGGCCTCAAAAGGACCAGTCAATGATGCCAGCTCTAAAATACTTTGACAAAACTCATCCAGTTCCCAAGTGTCATCAGCTAAATGAATAAGTGTAGTGCGTAGCCAAAGAACTCCATCACTTGGGCACAATGTTGNAAATACTTTGACAAAACTCATCCAGTTCCCAAGTGTCATCAGCTAAATGAATAAGTGTAGTGCGTAGCCAAAGAACTCCATCACTTGGGCACAATGTTGTGTCAATGTGCTGATTTGCATTGCTCTTGATAGCATAAACCAAATCATCAAGTTTCACCCATCCAGCACCTAAACTTGAAAGAGCACGGCCCAAAGTCAAAGCTCGTACATGTTCTGTCGCATCGTGTTGTCCTACATGAGAAGGAGATGAAGGAAAAGAAGGATCATCAGTGGACAACATTCGAATAGCTCCAACAGCACAAAGAGAATTACGCTTGAAGTGCACTGGGATCTGCTTTGACTTGCGCACCAAAGACATCTTGCCGTCCTTGTCAGTATTCAGAAGCCAGCCATCTTTGAGGAGTCTGCCCATTAAAATCAAAGGTGAAGTCACTGCAGCTATGATGAAACGCTCTCGAAAAACCACTGAACCAAACCTGACCTCAGCAATTCTCACACCTTTCACTTGAATAGGTTTACCTTGAGCATCTATAAACTTGGAACCATCAAATGACTTGTCAGCGTAGCCTACATCACCGTATGCAAGTGGCAGCACAGATCCATCGGCACCGGAGTCGAGAACCACCTCCACATCTTCATGATTGGAGTATCCAACTGCTCTGATATTCTGTGAAGTGCAAACAGTATTGGGCTCATGAATGAAAGGTTGTTCAACATCCTCACAACATGTCCACATGTCATCATGGTCAGTGTACGTCATGTCAAAGTGGCTGCAACGCTCTGTGTACACTCGATCGGTCAGCGCAGTGTCATCCAAGTCCAAGTCAAACCATTCAGATGAAGAACATGGGGACACTTGTGAAAACATGTTGCATGCACCAAAGGAATCATAGGCAGTTAGATCTCTCAACTCAAGGTCTTCGTCTAAGTCTTCAATGATAGGTCCAGCAGTGAAAAGACGCACAGAACTCGAAGCACCAGCAGCACTGGAAGAAGGGGCAGCTGAAGTTGTAGAAGCACTAGAAGACGCAGCACCAGAGTTGGCGGCATTGGATTCCACCTGGTTCACATTCTTTTGGTCGCCACGCCCATGAAGCTTCCAGCAATCTCGCTTGAAATGACCGTATTTGCCACAGTAGAGGCACTGGTCGCTAGAAGTTGCCGTACGTGTACTGCCCTTCCCAGGCTTGCCTTTGCCCTTGTCGCTCTTACTCTTACCTTTACCCTTTGGGTTATCCTTTCCTTTCTGTTTTCCCTTACTCTTGCCTTTACCTTTGCCCTTCTCAAACCGGTCTATTTCCATTGGGGCTGGTCCCATATTGTTGGCATTTGGGTTTGAAACAGAACTGGAACTTTGGGGCAAAATGCCCAACTCTGAATGAATTTTGCTAGGAGTCCAGGATGAGCACCATGCGAGTATCGAGTGCTGGTACAAGGTGACCTCATTGTAGGTGGAGGACTCGTTGAGCTGCAGTTGCACATGTTGCTGAATTGCCTTTGGCAGAGCTTTCACAAGAACTGACAGCATGATGTCGTCGGGCAGGTCGACGCCACTGGAACGAACATATTCTGTACGAAGCCGCTCCAGACCCAACACCTGGTCTAAAAGAGTCCGATCCTTCAAAGTGAAACTGGGAATATTCATCAGGGCAGCTAAAATCGAAATGGCTCTGCTTTTCGTACGTGGCATAAACAACTGGGACAGCTGACGCCACACTTCAAAGCCGTTTCGATGGCTAACTTGTCGAAGCAACCGCAAAGGTTTACCTCTGAGCATGCCAGTGAGAATGCTGTAAAGTTGATGACATCTATCTTGTACTTCTTGGGGTTCACCGTCAACATTTGCTATTGGAGTATCAGCATGGGTCACCTCAACACGGTGGAGATCAACTTCGAAGTGCTTGTTGCCATAAAATAGCCAAGCCTTGAACGTCACATTGAAGTCTTGCCATTTGGCCAAGTCATCCTCATGGTTCTCACTACCAAAAGGTTCTGGTTGCCTGACCACTTTACTTGCTTCATGAAAACCTCCACCAAGGGCACTCCTGCTGGCCTGCTGATCTCGAAGCGCAGTCACGGCCTCACCTGCTGCTCGAGCAGCATCTGAAGCTGCTTTCACAAGAGCAGCAACATCATCATCTGACAGTGTAGCCATGCAACCTAACAGCACCGAAACTCACTAGCTACCTTACTTCCTAGAGCCCTCANTGATTCTTTTCCTTGATTGGCAAACGCCTCAACGTAGCATCTGTACATCCTTTGCACAACTGATGGAATTGGAGTAGTTTTCAACTAGCAAACTGTCAACTGCAAGTGAACATGCTATGCAACGTCAATGCACTGACATGANNNTGTCAACTGCAAGTGAACATGCTATGCAACGTCAATGCACTGACATGACAGCTATGGTACATGCTAGACATGGGTTGCAGGGTTTGACACAATTGTTCATATATCCATCACCTCGAGAATAGGGCTTTAACTAGTGGACTTCCTTGTGGTCTTATGACTGCTAACTCCTGGATTGGCGGTTGCCCTCTTGCTCTGTAGAGCGCAGCAAAGTTGCCTTTCTCCCCTGGTACTACGTCATTTCTGATGACCTGCTGTCGACCGGCTCATCCGGAGATAGTTTCTTTAATTGTTGAGAGACTTGAGGGAGGATGCACATAGGGAAATAGACATTAAAATCCATGGCTGGGAGCCTTAAAGGGGTTTCATGTCCACGAGGGAGCGCCACTAGTAATCCATCAATAGTGTTTGGATCTACTTTGGGATCCACTCCTTTCTTTTTGCCTAAAACTAGCTCATACCCTTTTAGGATTGCCATGTGCAGGGATGATTCCCAGAACGATGTTGTCACGGGAGCCCCCATCCGGATGAACTTCATCAATGAAGCAGAAAACTTTGGTAAGCATGTTCGCAACTACTCGAACAACCGCTTTTTGATAGTTCCAGGCTCTTGGGACGGTGCCGTCAAATATTTGTTCTTATGTTCCTCCGCTGGCAACCCAATGAACTATGTCTCGACAAAGGGATTGCTTCCACACTTGTCCCACCGCCGTTAATTGAAATTGTATTCGTGCTGATGGATACGATGGTGATACTGTGGCTACGAGGCCTAGAGGTAGCGGGGGATACCTCAAGACCTTTTTTGGCTAGCTCCACCTTGTGGACATGATCGGTTATTGCATCTTCAGCTGCTTTCCCCTCTATGTCTTCAGATTGGACCGCATTTTGTGTCCTGTCGTTGCCGCATTTCACTGATTCGGAACGCTTTGTCCGTGTCCAAGTCGAATCCACCCTAGCAGATTGGATCCTGTCGATCCGGCCTCTAGACTCTAGGCCTGTTTGCTATTCTGTGTACTCCAACCATTAGCGTGTTCGGTATAGGAGTTTTAAGTGCACGATGGACAAGCATGGCTTCCAGTGTGTTGTGTTCTGGCTTTTCTTTCCAGGCATCAAAGAAAAATACTTGCCCCGTGATAGTTTCAAAGAATAGTCTTCAATAGAATGAAAGCAAATGAGAGAAGTGATGGAGGCTTAATACATTTGATTTGCTGTATCCAGAAAATTGAGCACCGTGAATCCCAGATTCATGCCTTTCCAACACCGACACCGTCTAATACCAACTTTCTGACACTTCACACCAGCAGACATGTTAAGCACGGACTTCTTGTAGGTTACTTGCTTAGTCTGGTTCTTGGCAAGTTTTCAACTCTTCAAAGTCAAGCTTGGCCACACGCTGCATGTCTCTGTCACGAATGCCACCATCAAGCATCTCCGGTGCTGACGCAAGGCATACATGCCTGCCCTTGTCCCAGCTGCTTTCGCCTTTATTTGGACCTGCCTTTGCCTTTGCCTTCACCTTTGCACCTGCTTTTGCCTTTGTCTTAGCTTCTGGCGCAGGCTGCTCCTGCTTCTGCTGCTGACTCGGCTGCTGCCTCAGTGGTGGTGTAAGACTGTGTTACCTGTGTTTTTTAGGATGCGGCCTCCCAGTCGGGTGCATCATCAGTCTTGCGTGGTTCTGCTGTTTCCACAAAGTCATGTGTTTCCCCAGGAGTTCGTTGTGGGTCTGGCTCCCACACGTTGGACTTAGGCGACGGATCCTTGCTATCAATGTCGGTTAGGGGAATGACATCAATGTCCATGGGAAGTGGCTTAGCATTGTCGAGGCAGTAACCGTTCTCTTCACCTCGACGAGCGGGAAGAAAACTGAGGGAAATACATAATTACTTTTGTTACTTTCAGCCATGCTTCAATTTCTTCCAGCATTTACTTTTGAAACATCAGACTTTACCTTTAGCTTTGAAAACTATCACGCGAGGGTTGAATGAACCAAAAGAATAGTGGAGAAACATGGGGAAACTAAGAAACAAGTTGTCATGCATCGTTCAAAAGCAGTAAAACCTGGCCTGCGGGAACGGTGTGAACACCTCTAGTGCACCTCCTTCTGCTTGGAAGCCTCTTTGTCTTTGAGACGTTGAGTTCTTGGACATGTGGTCTTTAAAGATTGCTTGGGTTGCTAAGATCAGAAAAAGTCTTCAGGTTTTAAGGTGTTATATAAGGTTTGCAAATGTCCAAAAATTGGCATACCTTTTGCTTTTAGTTATTCTTTGCACCCCAATCAGCCATGTCCAAACCTGTCAAGCAGCCAATGCAGCCAAAGCAGACTTACATTTCCTTTCACAACTTTTGTTTGGGTGATGGGTCCTCCCAAGAGAAGTGCCTTGCTATTCTTGTACCGTTTCATCACTAACATCTCTGCCTAAGCTGAGTGCGCTCAGATTGCGGCACTGGATTCTAAAGGTCTCCTTTGGGGACTGTTCGGTTGACTGCCGGGTGGGTCAGGGTGGGTTCTTCGGGACTGGAGTGCCAGTGCTGCCTCCTTAGGCTTTCTCTGGGAGGCTCCGCTTCCTCTCGGTGTCCACCGTCCAGTCGTCCTCTTGCTGGCTGGCTGTGCTGCTGTGTTTGGTCCGGGGGTCCTGGTCGGTCTCTGCTTGGCGGAAATTTCAGTGAGATCTACTTTGGTTTGACTTCAAGCTTCAGCGACGCGCGTTTCGGGTTTCCACGGATTTTTTTCAGTTTGAGTTTTTCTTTCAGATTTGCGGTTGAAGTTTCAGACAGACATGTTCTTGCAGTGATGTCGTTACTTGCATGACTCTTTCAATTGAGGATGTTGGTTGTGAGATTGGAAAGTCGTTACTTGCATGACACTTCAACTTGAGATGCATTGGAAATTCAGAGGTCGTTACTTGCATGACACTTTCAGCTGGACCGAATTGAACAACCATGTCAACGGTCTGATTCAACACTTTCACTTGGGGTCTTGGGAATCAATTCTGTATTCTGGGCAGTTCCGGCCTAGCACAAAATTTTGAGTAGCCGGGGACGCCCTGGGCATGCCGTGCCGGCCGCATTAGCAATGGAAGGGCTGGGATTTCTGGGTGCAGGAGCTTCATCAGATCTTGCAGCTGCATTTGGGGAACTCAGACATTTGCATTCTGCTTTTGATACTCCAGATGAGGCTAGAGCTTTGTTGGTTGATTTCTTACCGACAACTACCAGTGCAGAGTTCCTTGACACAGCAGTGACAGAGTTGATGCGCTGGAAGTCTAAGACGGAGCCCCAATTGAAGCGTCAGCGGCGACTGCATCTGGACAAAGTGTCACAAACCTTGTCGGTCACTGGAGAACCAGCCTCAAATCAGGCGGCGATTCATTTTGAAGAGATCATCCATAGTGATCCGAAAGTCTTTCTGGAAGTGGCACGGAAGTCATGTAAGAAGTCTGCGGTATCAAGTCACTTGGAATCTCGTGCAGACAAGGAGGAAAAGGAACGTCGACGTTTTGCTCTGGAGCTGGCTTCGATCATTGAGGAGGCCTGTCTTCCGGTTTCTTTACAGATCGTTTCTTTGGATAAGCCTGAGCTTGCTTGGATGAGGATCTGGGGCAATCGGAGGGCGAAGACCCTCCGCAATCGGTATCGAGCTTGGACAAGATTTAGATCTTGGTTGGTGGCAACCTATGGATTGGTATGGCCTAAGGATGTATCACACATCATCAGTTTCATTGAAGAGCTCATAGATTTGGGATGCCCCATTTCTTATCCTGGAGAACTGATGGCGGCCCTTAGTTTGCTGGAACAGGTTGGCAAAGTTTTGGAAACCGGGCGCCTATCTAGCGACCCCCTGAAGGCTGAACACTTGAAGAGTTGGAAGCTGGTGTTGATGGGAGAGCGCACGGGACGTGGGCCAGCCAGGCCGTACACTGTTGCCATTTTGATCACCATCGAACTTGTGGTGGTGGATGCAACTGTGGAGCCTTACTTCAGATTCATTGGTTGGCTGATGCTGGTTTCAAATTGGTCTTCACTACGGGTCGATGATGCTCAGAACATACAACCCGAGACAGTCAGATTGAGTACACGTGGATTGAGCTTTAGGCTGTCGAGGACAAAGACGACTGGCCCTGGATGTTTGCATGGGGCGGTGCATGGCTTTGTTTCCAGAGATATTATATCCATCACTGGTGAGGACTGGATGGTGGCCGGTATTTTGGCCATGCAGCGCGAGGACATGAGGTTCCCTAGGGACTACCTGGTCCCTGGGCCAACCAAAGATTACAAAGGCTTCATTCCAAAACTGATTGAACCGCCAGAACTGGCGAACTCCTTTCGCATGGTTCTGTCAAGGTTGGCTACTCCGAGATTCCACGAGAACAAATGGGTTCCCAACTATCAACTGCCTTTGGTTCCGGAAACTCTGAACTTGTTTTGGTCAGGCCATAGTGCGAGGCACTTTGCCACGCAGGCTGCAGCTGGAATTGGAATTCCGAAGGAGAAGAGGGACTATCTTGGAAGATGGGCAATTGGTCGTGTTGGGAGTGATGCCTACCTGCATACTTCACGCCAGGTGGTGGAATCGGTTCAAAGGGAAATATTGGCTTCTTTGCATGCAGATTCAAATGGGTTCAACGAAGATGAGCTGCTTGAAGATGTGAAGGAGTTTGCCGAAAAGCAAGGCATGATTGGATACAGAATTCGAAGACGCCACAAAGTACTTCCAGTGCAAAAGATGGATCCTTGTTTGATTGTGGCCGAAGACGCAGATGCAAGTGTCGATGAAGATGTCATTCATCAGAGAAAGTTGGATGCTGAGAGTGCACCAAATAGGGACCATAATTTGGAGGAAGAACGTTTTGAAGGGCCCAAGTTTTATGTGAATCTCTCGAAGGAATGGATTCAGGCGTCTTCATTTGACCGGGGTTTGTCCAGTCCATGCGTGGAAATGTCAAGAAATGGAAGAGGTAGGCAATGTCAAGTCAGCAGCTTTTGATGCAGTTTGTTTGAATTGCAAACGGAAGATCATGCTTCAGGAAGGCATCGACGAAACAGTCGAGGATAGCGAGTCAGAGGCTGAATCTTCTTCGATCAACTCACAGGCAATGCAGGCCTTAGATGTTCCCATGTAGTTCTTTTATCTGCATGTTCACAGGCCACTTGTGGAAAACAGGTTGCAGCTTCGATTTGAGTGTCAATTGTTTCATTTCAGATTTCAGAGTGTTTGCATGTGAGATTCACTTGAGACTTGTCAGTTTGGTGGACGCATGCAGTCATCTTGCCATCAATCAGATGTCAGCTTCAGAGGTTTCATTTAGGCAAGATCGGCATGCAATCAGTTTCAGAAATCAGTGTAGAATCAGAAGTGGCTTCGAAATTGAGTGAAGCTCGAATCAGATTCAGAGGCATTCAAATGAAAATCAGGAGACAGCTTCTTTTCGAGTGGCCATATTTTGGCCCCAGCATGTCTAAGTTGTTGTGGCATTGGCTTGCGTGTTTCATTGACATCGCACAGATTTCAGAACCTTCTTTTAGCATGTTTTGATTGCTTCAGTGTCAGCTCTCTCAACCCAGGTTGTCAGGACCTTAAAGGTGTGGAGTTGCAGAAAGAATTTGCCAAACTTTTCAGTGACTCACTCACCGGAAGATTAAATTCAGGCATTGTCATTGTTGATTTAGCTTGTTTCTGTGAATGCAATCTCACTCTTGACCTGGCGGCATGGCAGCGCTTGATGATGCGGGAAAGAGGGACTACGTCTCGAAGAATGCTGCAGCAGACCTTCAATACGTTTTGGAGGATAGTTCGGTGCTATTGGACCTGCAATATCGCTTGGTGCGTCATGACACATCATTGAAGATCTTTGCAGCAATGGGAGGCACTGCAGCAGACATCAGAAACGCAGCACAGACTGATTTTGCAATTGATCCAGCAGCTTTTGCTGAAAATAGGGCCAATGTGGCTAAGCTGGTGTCGGCATGGAATCTGGCCAGGGACCTGGCTGCCAAGGAGAAGGAGCTCTTTGCGGAATCCAAAATCCTGGGTGCTCCACGCATCCTTCAGCACTCAGAGAGGCAGGCAATGATCAAAGTGGAAAATGCGTATGGCAGACTTCAAGATTCAGAAATTCCTGCAAATGAGTACCTAGCCATCAAACTTGAGGAGGTGGAAAATGGTGAGCCGATTGCTTCATCATTAGATGAAATCATGTCAAAGCAGGAAAAGAACACTTCCTCCTTGCAAACTTCGCTTGATGTTGCTGGTCACTTGAGGGTGACAAAGATCAAAGGCAAGGGAAAGATGCCGGAGTCGACAGAAGATTATCGACGCCTGTTGAAGATCGAAGGTGTCACTTGGTTGTGCATGGCGGCCAAGTTCAAGAGCAAATCATGGCTTCAAGATTTACAGATGTCTGACTTTAACAAGTTCGTTGAGTATGTCTTGGGAGATCGAGTCAATGGTATCAAGACAACAATCAACGGGAGCACCCAACCTTTGCGTCCAGCTTGGGGCATTGTTCTGGAGTACGAGTTTAAATTGAGGAAGGAAGCATTCAAACTTGTTGTCAGAGGCCAGATGACGCTCAAGGAAGCTCTTGAGGCGGTGGTGAAGGACTCAGAGTTGAAGGAGTCCTACTTTGTGACCCCCTTGACACTGTCCACACATGAGACGCCTTCGAAATTCCAAAAGACTTCTGGTAAGGGAAATCATGGGCAAGATTTCCATCAAAACGCCAATTTGCTGGCAAGGGCGAATCAAGCAAGGGCAAGGGTCAGCGCAAGGGCAAGAACAAGTCTGGTTTCAAAGGTGAGCCCCTTGTTTCGCAGACGCCAGACGGCAGAGATATCTGTTATGCATACAATGCCCAAGGTTGTGCAGGGAAGTGTGGACGCGTGCATTGTTGCAGAGTCAAGCGATGCTTTGGTCAACACAGTGCCCGTGAACACCACCTGCAAGGCAAGAGAGCCAAGTCACCCCCAAGGCCAATCCAGGAGGCTCGGAGTGACTAGGAGACCCAAAGAAGGACAGGAAGGAGTTCCGAGTTTTGTATCTATTTTGCGGAGCTCCTCCTTAGACCTTGGTTGAAGCGTTTGGCGCCTGGGTTCAATTGTTCAGTGCATGTCAGAGAGGTGGATATCGCTCGAAGCAGTGCGGATGACCTGTCAGGAGATGGCATGCGGGAACAATTTTTCGGAGGTGGCAGATGGTCAATGGGACTGTGCTTTCTCGTCGCCACCTTGCAATACTTTTAGCAGAGCTCGGCATCTTTGGAAGAAGTCGCCGGGTCCGAGACCTATTCAATCCAAGCAGTATCCATATGGTTTTCCTTGGGTTTCAAATGCAAACAAGTTGACTTTGAAGCAACACAATTTCTTCATTTTTCAATGCAAGCGGATGGCCAAGACAGCATACAAAGCGGGCAAGTTTTATGTTTGGGAACATGCTGAGGACCTAGGTAAGGTCAGAGACACAGACGATTTTCCTGGAAGCATTTGGCAATGGGAAGAGTTACAAACCCTGCAGACGGAAAACAGAGGCCATCACCTGGGCCATTTATCAATGCCACTTTGGAGCTGGATCCCCAAAGCCATCTCGGCTGATGGGGAACATTGGTCAGAACATGCCACATTCTGGTTAGCCCTGTTTCAACACACAAGGCTTCCATGAGGGGCCACTCCTTCCAAGTTGTGGGCACAAATTTCATGTGCTCAAGCTGATTGGCAAGACTGACCAATGGTGTCTAGAATACCTCCCCGTCAGCGGCTTATCCATCAAAGATGTGCAGATATTTGGCTTCACTGCTGCTGTCCGCTTTGTAGGGGGTCCTGCGTCCCTCGACAGACAGCCGGAGACTGCGGTTTCTGATGTTTCGGATTCTGACAGCGACTGCCCGGCCCAGGAGACAGTAGATGAGGCGGACCAAGATGATGCTCCACCACAACAGCGGCTCAATCAGAGTGGACCTGGGGATGCAGCTGCAGTTGTGGAGTGCTCTCGCCTCTCCAAGGAGGCTTGCTTTGCGGTTTCAGCTGACATTCAGGCACCCTAGGATTCCGATTCAGCTAAATCAGTCAGTCTCAGATTCAGTTGTGTTTTAATTTGCTGTCCTTTATGCAACCTCGAGCCAGCGCTCACTCGCGGACAAGCAGCTTGTCACCGTCCAATTGTATTACTTCCTGCTCCTGAACCTCCTGGCGGAGTCTACATTTCGAGCTTCTGCTTGGGGGTGGCTACTGGAATTTCGGTTTCGGCCTTGGCCGTGGGAATCCTCATTTGTACTCGAGAGATCTGACCAAGGGGCGAACAATGATCCGCGATGGATTCAGCTACCGACGTGCAATCTGATGGGCACCAAAACTTGCCCGGTACAGTTCTAAGACCGTGGACAAGGCTCCCGAAACGCCAAGAATTGTAAGAACAACATGGCATACTCGATGAAGAAGCAAACACTCTTCCGCTATGAGGTCTCCGTCCTGTATAGCCGGTATAGCCCAGAGGAAAAGATGAATAAGAATCAGCCGTGGATGGCTCACAAGACCTGCCCTGAAGGACACAATGGTGTGACCATGCTACCTGCTCACTTCCCACCGCCACGGACGGAAAACGAGCGCCCGGCTGATTCACAGGCTGGCCAGGTAGAGCATGCATAGAAGAAGCTCCGGGCAGTATGGGAATTGGATTGTCCATGTTAGTCTGTGTTTTTTGACTTTGGTTTAGATTTGAACTCCATCCAGTGCCCCATTGGGGCTGCTTGTCAAATGATTGGGCAGTTGATATCCATGATTTGCTGGTTTAAAATGAATGTATTCATTGAAAACAGTATCTATGCTGATCAACATGTGACCTCCAGTCAGCAAGCACTGCGGATTCTTGGCGATTGATGCGGTTGAAAGGACCTGGAGAAATAGGTGGATGTGAAAGGATTGGATAAGATGGGACAACATGAGGTAAAACCAGGTAACCAGATATTTTTCCAGGTACCAGGTATTTCCCCTTTGAGAAGTATAGTAAGATATGTGACAGTGAAGATCGTATACCATGAAACATAGAGAGACAAAAATATGAAGATGTCCCAAGAAAGAAGATGTGAATGTATAAGACGCAGATGATAGGACCGGATAACCCCACATGTCAACTTCTTCCAGTACACACCAACAGAAGTGTAAAGAGCAGATGACAACAATAGAAGAAAGGAAGGGGAAGTGTGCAAACGCTGTGTAGGATAGAGGTGTGTGCCTGTGCGGATATGTAT
>BGPT01000285.1:409656-429386 GCA_003297045.1 Symbiodinium sp. clade C Y103
GCCCCTGCTTTACACTGGAACAAGCACGTTCCAGACCTACCTCCGGGCATCCAAGCTTCGCGCATCAGCAGCCCCAAGTCTGGTCCGTAAAACATCTGCCAAACGGGCGCCGTGGCAAAGGGGCCTCCTCAGTAGTTGTAACCCTGGCCCCGGGCCCAGGGTTAGAGAGTTAGTTGTAACTAGTTGCAACTAGTTGGAGAGTTGGTTACAACTAGTTGCTAACTAGTTCCGNGCCCCGGGCCCAGGGTTAGAGAGTTAGTTGTAACTAGTTGCAACTAGTTGGAGAGTTGGTTACAACTAGTTGCTAACTAGTTCCGGAATTAGTTACAACCAGTTGCTAACTAGTTGCTGAGTTGCTGAGTTCCCCCCACCCGCCCTCCCCGAGACCCCCATAGTTCAGGGTTAGGGTTGAACCCTGACCCTAACCCACCCCAGCCGACCCTCGACTCTTTAAGATTCATTTTACCTCAATCTTTCTCAATTTTGAACAAGTGCAAGACAGAAGATGTCCCAGTGTGCTTGGGAACCTGCTGTCGACTCGTCAAAACTGATTTTTCCATCAGTTTTAATCACTTGGTGAAAAATTACAAACTCAAAACTCCGCTGGCAGCCCTCTCCAAATTGCTTTTACCACAATTTGGACGGTCGAAACTTGCGCGCGAGCTTGGAAGTGCATCTATTCTATCACTCTGTCTAACGTGGACACTGCCGCATCTCACCCGCAAGCGCCCAGATTTCAGTAGACACCAGCGGTGGCGGTTGAGGTCCGGCAGTTCCTACAAAGATTTGAGTATTCCATTCTACTTGACTTCTATCCAGCTGCACCTCTTCTGTTCTCCCCCCTACACTCTCTCCTTCCCAATTTTTTCTCTTTGTTGCTCTGAATGGCTGGAATCTGAGGTACCGATTTCACTGGCAAGAACCTACGCCGGGCTTTGCCGTTTGTTTCATTTCTTATTCAGCTTCATTTACCAGTGACACAGGCCTTGTGTCAGAGTGCGCTAACTCTGAGAAAAAAAGGTTGATAACTAGTTGTACTATCGGGTGTGCGTAGAACATTCGGACCTGGAATGGCGATCGAAGAAACGTACAGAGCAAGACGCATTGTCATGCGGACCCAACACTCGAAACTTTGTCCCAATGCGGGATCCTGCTAGATTTGGTGTCAAAGCAAACTCTTAGCCACACTACTGACATTTTCATCCAGAAAATTAAATTGCTTCACTTCCAGCAATTTTTTGCTCGGAAATGCACGCTGGCAAGGGATGTCACTGTAAAAAGGAATGAGACAATAAAATCACGTATACAAAACTGAAACTGCTTCCAGGCCTTCTACTACATACCCTTGGCTTCCAAGTACCACGCGGTTCCCAGCCCACATTTTGCGCCGGCTCGCGATGCGCGCGACACGGTGCATCCGGAGCAGGAGGCGAAGGAGGAGGGGAGGAGGGAGGAGGAGAAGGAGGAGAAGAAGTAAGAAGAAGGATGTCCGGCGTCTTCATGAAAATCTCGAGGACCTCACTTTGCAAGTTCTGGGAACTCCAAAGGTTTTGTCTCCACCCGACTGTTGTCGTGTTGAGCTTCCATATTTTATTGTGTTGCTTTTGAGGCAGCAGGAAGAACAGAATGATTGACTATTTGTCCAACTAGAGACTCTAGACCCACTTCAACCAAGAAAATCAGGGTTTCGCACCCGAGAGTGGTTTTACCAGTGATCCAAAATGTGTTAGTTGGAGTTCCAGTTAAATTATTTGTGACTATTTCAGCAATAGTTACAACTAGTTACAACTAACTTTGGGGAATTAGTTCAACTAGTTTGAGTTGGAATTAAGTCTGTAACTAGTTAGCAACTTATGTAACGTTTTTGGAACTAGTTGGAGAATTAGTTCACACTAGTTGTAAACTGATTGCAGAGTTCGTTGTAATCAGTTCTCAACTAGTTGCAGAATTGGGTGTAACTACTTGTAACTCCGGGGCCAGAGTTGGAGAGTTGGTTGTAACAGTTGTAACCCCAGGGTTAGAGAGTTAGTTGTAACCAGTTATAACTCTGGTCCGAGTGTAGTTGTAACTAGTTGCTGGTCTTGTGGCCCAGGATTGGAGTTAACCAGTTGCAACCTGGCTGCGGGACCAGGGTTTGAGAGTTAGATGCAACTAGTTGTAACCTTGGCCCTTAGGCGGCAGTAGTGGTATTCTGGCCCTTAGGCGGCAGTAGTGGTAGTTCTAGCAGCAACAGCAAAATAATAGTAGAAATAATAATAATAAAATTTCTTGCCCGATTAGTTTAATTCATAAAACAAATAATAGTAATAGTAGTAGTAGCAATAGTAATACCAGCAGTAGCACGAGCAGGAATAATAGTAGTAGTAGCAGTAGTAATACAGTAGTAGTAGTTGTAGTGGTAGTGGTAGTAGTCGTAGTAATAGTAGTAGTAGTAGTAGTAATAGTAGTAGTAGTAGTAGCAGTAGTAGTAGTAGTAATAGTAGTAGTAGTAGTAGTAGTCGTGGTGGTAGTAGTAGTAGTAGTAGTAGGAGTAGTACTAGGAGTAGTAGTAGTAGTAGTAGTAGTAATAGTAGTAGTAGTAGCAGCAATAGTAGCAATAGTAAAATTTCCTGCACCATTTGTTTTGTTCATAAAACAATTCGTAATAATAATAGTAGTGGTAGTAGCAGGAGTAGTAGTAGTAGTAGTAGTAGTAGTAGTAGTAGCAGGAGTAGTAGTAGTAGTAGTAGTAGTAGTAGTAGTAGTAGTAGTAGTAGTAGTAGTAGTAGTAGCAGGAGTAGTAGTAGTAGTAGTAGTAGTAGTAGTAGTAGTAGTAGTAGTAGTAGTAGTAGTAGTAGTACTGTACTACTACTACTTTTTTTGTAACTAGTTGAAACCCTGCTTCCGGGCCCAGGGTTAGAGAGTTGGTTGTAACTAGTTGTAACCCTGGCCTCGGTCCCAGGGTTAGAGAGTTAGTTGTAACTAGTTGTAACCCTGGCCCCGGGCCCAGGGTTAGAGAGTTAGTTGTAACTAGTTGCAAACTAGTTGGAGAGTTGNTAACCCTGGCCCCGGGCCCAGGGTTAGAGAGTTAGTTGTAACTAGTTGCAAACTAGTTGGAGAGTTGGTTACAACTAGTTGCTAACTAGTTCCGGAATTGGTTACAACTAGTTGCAAACTAGTTTCGGAATTAGTTACAACTAGTTGCTAACTAGTTGCTGAGTTGCTGAATTCCCCCCCCCGAGACCCCCATAGTTCAGGGTTAGGGTTGAACCCTAACCCCAACCCACCCCTGCCGACCCAACCTCGTGGTTTCGATTGTCTGAGAAGCTGATTGTAGCCCCCGCTTCCCAGAAGCCTTCAGCATCTTCGGCCCCTTAGACCCACCCTTCCTGGAAAAAAAATCCTGGGCACAACCCCTTGCACACCAAAAAGCTTGTTTCCCCTGAAATTTATTCAGCCTCCCCTTCCCAAAAGCAACATGTTTCGCTGCCTAGACCCACCCTTCCTGGAAATAAATTTCCTGGGCACAACCCCTTGCACACCAAAAAGCTTGTTTCCCCTGAAATTTACTCTCTGGAGAAACTGTTTGCAGAAAGATTAGAAAGGAGGAAGAAAGGAAGTATGACAAGACAGGCTTTCTAGAAATGCGTCCTCAGAGGTGATGCAGCCCATTTTCCTGACACTTTTTAATGATTTTCTTTTTCCATCTTCTTTCTTTCGGTTTTTTGAAAACAGAGGGAAATAAATTTAGATGAGTATAAGCGTAGATGGGTATATGCTGTCTATTCTGTTTGTTAGCATTTTTTTTCTATGACCAGATATGCTGCATCTTTCACACCTTGGTTTGATGCTAAATAAGTTACATAATAATTGACCTGGAAGAATAGGGTCAAAATGATCCCGCTGTGAGCGTCATCCCCTTTTGGCGTAGAGGCGCCCTGTCTGTCCCATCTCTCCTCTGTTGTGTTCCTTCGTTGTGTCCCACAAGAGTGGGCTGGTGGAAATGAGGAATGAGAAATGGTTGGGCTATGTTGTCTTAATGTACCATCATGCATTATAAGTCCTTTGGATATATTTGTATGTGTTCTTGACATGTACCTGCTACCTGTCAACGCATCCAAAAACATGCGGAACATAGCCAGGACGTACAAAACACATCCAAAATACATCCAAAAACTTGTTTCCCTTGAATTTGATTGAGCCTCCCCTTCCCAAAAACAGCATGTTTCGCTCCCTAGACCCACCCTTCCTGGGAATAAATTTCCTGGGCACAACCCCTTGCACACCAAAAAGCTTGTTTCCCCTGAAATTTATGCAGCCTCCCCTTCCCAAAAGCAGCCTGTTTCGCTCGCTAGACCGACCCTTCCTGGAAATAAATTTCCTGGGCACAACCCCTTGCACACCAAAAAGCTTGTTTCCCCTGAAATTTATTCAGCCTCCCCTTCCCAAAAGCAGCATGTTTCGCTCCCTAGACCCACGCTTCCTGGAAATAAATTTCCTGGGCACAACCCCTTGCACACCAAAAAGCTTGTTTCCCCTGAAATTTATTCAGCCTCCCCTTCCCAAAAGCAGCNGGCACAACCCCTTGCACACCAAAAAGCTTGTTTCCCCTGAAATTTATTCAGCCTCCCCTTCCCAAAAGCAGCATGTTTCGCTCCCTAGACCCACCCTTCCTGGAAATAAATTTCCTGGGCCCAGCCCTTGCACACCCAAACACCCGTTTCCCTTGAAATATATTTGGCCTCTCCTTCCCGGGGGTCTGTGGGTAACCGCGTGTTTTTTGAAACAAGCCTCCTAGAAATTGTCGTAAAAGTCTCCTAAAAACAAACTTTTGGAAAACATATTTTGCTTCGAGTGCTCCCTACCCCGACACATCCTCTGACATAGTTTCTGACATACCGTATATATTCTGATATTGTCTTTGGCATTCCTTCTGGCGTATAAGCTGACATTCTTTCTGGCAATCTGTCTGGCATCTATTCTGAGATTCTTTCATGCGTTCTATCTGGCCTCTATTCTGGCATTCTTTCAAACATTCTTCCTGACATTCTTCTTGAGGTTCTTTCCGGCATGCTATCTATCATCTATTCTGACATACTTTCTGGTATATATATGCTGACGGTCTTTCTGGCAGTCTATCTGGCATCTATTCTGACATTTTTTCTGGCATTCTATCTGCCTATTCTCAAATACTTCCTCACATTCTTCCTGACATTCTTTCTGGCAATTCTGACATTCTGGCATTCTGTCTGGCATGCTATCTGGCATCTATTCTGACATTATATCTGACAAGGGCACTGCCGGACCTGAACCGGGAGTGCCAAATCTCTGTGGGCGTGCCCGCGGAGATCTTTGGCATTCTATCCCACATTCTACCTGACATCTATGTTGCTTGCTGGCATTCTCTCTAGAGCATTCTCTTGTGGCATCCTCTCTGTTCGGGTCCGCCACAGCTTCCGCCGCTCACGGTGTGAGGTTCCGGCGCAGGCCCAGCCTACTGCCGGTCGGGTCCAGGCCCAGCTCAGGAGCCCGCAGAGGAGGCAAAGGAGGACGAGGAGGAAGGAGGAGGAGAAGGAGAAGAGGAAGGATGTCCGGCACCTTCGTGAAAATCTAGAGACCTTCACCTGGCATCACCTGGCAGGTCGGGAACTAGTTGCTTCGGTTGTGCTGGCTCTTCAGTTTCCCGGGGAGGGTTTGTTGGAAACTTTTGGTTTTTCAAAACGGAAAAATCAAACCTTGGCCACTGGAACTTTATCCAGAGATGTTGGCCCCCATAGCTCCCCAGCTTGATTTAGGATTTTGTCTTTGCACCATGTACGCCAAAGGGTTGTGCCCACTTTTTGCATTAGAAATTTATCCCCCAATAAGATTGGCCCTGAGAAATTTATCCGGGATAAATTTGGGAACAAACCCCCATAGGCACCAGAGACGGGGATGATCCGTGCCTCGGAAGCAGCTCTTGGAATGCCCTGTGCTATGGCGACTTTTGTGGATGATCGTACCTTTGTGGCTCGCAGCGCTGAGCAGGCTATGCGTGTCATCAACAAATGGATTCGCTGGTCCTCCACCCTTGGCTTGCGTGAAAACCTCACCAAACTTTCAGTTGTTGCTGCGGGTTCAATTGTTGAAGATGCAATGCGGGATCAAGGGGCCAGCAGCAATTGGTTCCAACAAAGTATTCGAGTTCTCGGTCTGGACTTCACGTATGCACATAGCGTGGCTGTAACTCCTTCTATGCAGTGTCGTCTCAATGATGCCAAAGATCGCTTGCGACGGGTCCAACATGCTCCTGTGTCCAATAAGCAGAAAGCGGTACTGATCTCCATGCTGGTAGTCCCCAAGGCCACGTGGGGATGCTGGTGGCAGGCGCCGAAAGACATGTTTCATGGTCTTCAGATGCAGATCAATAAAGTGTTGGGAGTGTACAAGTCTCATGGATCGCCCGATCTCTTGAAATTGCTGCGGGGACATGCCCTTCAAGTTGATGCTAAAGCAGCCATGGATGCTGTGTCCAACATGCATATGGTAGTGTCCACTCAATACTGCCCTCCTTGGTCCGACAGACAGTGTGCCGGCACGTGGCTGCGGCGGGTCAGTGGCTGCTTGAGTAGCTGGGGGTGGAGAACGGAAGGCCCTTTCCGATGGAAACATGATTCTTGTGGTTTGATGGACATGCGTGTTGCCGGCCAGACGGCGAAGCACATGCACTCTGTGCGCGAAAGCTGGCGTCGCAGTTGTTTTTCAGCTTGGACTAGGTCTGCTCGCAAAGAGCTCACTCATTTTCAGGTGCCGCAGTACTTGGAAAAGCAGGTTGAAAATGTTAGGAACCTTTATAAGGATGGATGTTCACACACGAAGGCAATCTTGACAGCAGCCGTTGTCAGTGATGCAAGGTTTGAAGTTATGAAGGCCCAAACACCTTCGGTATGCTCATGGTGCAGCATGTCAGTGCCTGCGACTTGGCACCACCTGTGCTGGGAATGTAATGCTTTTAAGGAAAGGCGGCCGACCCTACCGGCCTGTCAAATGCAACAGCGTATGGGATGGCCAATCCATCCGCAGAAAAAGATGTCCGATGTGCAAGTTCTGCAACATATGGTGCGGGTTCGCCAATGCCTTCTTGCGGGAAGGTATGATGGAACTTAGTGAAAGACGATGTTGGGCAACTGAGGCTGCCGATGCATGGTCATTTGATCGTGAGGTTCTCCTTTCCGGTCTTTGGCCAGATAACACATGCTCGCTAGTACCCGTTTCACCCGTGAAAATTTACTAAAATTTATGAAGAATTTGATGTTTTTTAACGTTTTGCGAAACAGTTCACCGTAACTACAACTTAGAACCCCTACCCAAAATGGTCCTCGGAGAGCCTAAAATGACTACCCTCTCACAGCTTTATACCCAAAAAGTTCCCGTAAAACTAGTTGAGTTACATGATGTGTTGTTTGGTGGATTGAACGAAGATCCATATATATATATATATATGTTGTGGCAAACCCAAAAATAGACCATTTCTAAAATCACCATAAGTGGGCTATATATATGTAACAGTGGGTAAGAATACCATTGGGTAAGAATGGGTAAGATATGGAAAGGAATTCAAAGATACCAGCCAAAATCACGTTTTCTTTCAGACGGGTTTGAATATACATACATAAATCCCTGTTCGTGCGGGAATCCGGGATGAGAGCACAGAACAAACCTTTGTTGGGAAAATGGTGCAATTGCGTGCATCCAGTGGTGCTTTAGGAACTCTATGAATTCTATGAATCCGATAGGTGGTTGAGCCACAGATAAATTTTAGGGAAATGCTTGGAATTACGATACTATATGATTCATTTTTGTATAAATGCCTGGATGCCCAAAAATTGGGAAAATTGTGAAATTTGCTGGTTGACCTACTGAACTTAGAACCCCTCACCCCAACATATACCAGACTNAAAAATTGGGAAAATTGTGAAATTTGCTGGTTGACCTACTGAACTTAGAACCCCTCACCCCAACATATACCAGACTAGTGAGAGATATGGCATTCAAAGGCACACCCAAAAAATCGTGCTTTCTTTGAGACGGATTTGAGCTTTTGTGTATATATATTTATAATATAAATATATTTATCCCTTTTCGTGCGGAAATCGGGAATGGAGCACAGAACAAATGTTTGATCGGGAAAATGGTGCAACTGCGTGCATCAACTGATGTTTTAGGAGCTCTATGAAACCCGATTGCTGGTGGAGCCACCTTAAAAAATTAGGGAAATGCGTAGAAATGCCAAATTGTTCTATATGTATATTTTCATGTAAATGCCTGGATGCCCGAAAATTGGGAACATTTTGAAATTTGTTGGTTGACGGACTGAACTTAGAACCCCTCACCCCAACATATACTAGAATAGTGTGTAAGATATGGTAGTCAAAGACTGTCCAAGATACCCACGAAAATCATGTTTTCTTTCACACCGGTTTAGACATACATACATGCATACATACATACATACATACATACATATACATATATCCCTTTTCCTGCTGAAATCGGCAGCTGAAATAGAGCACAGAACAAGCCTTTGATCGGGCAAAATGGTGCAACTGTGTGCATCCACTGGTGTTTTAGGAACTCTATGACGTCCGATGGCAGGTTGAGCCAGCAATACACTGTGGGGAAATGGTGTATCTGTATATTTTCATATAGCATACTGGATGCCAAAAAAATTGCGAAAATTGGGAAATTTCGGGGTTGACGGACTGAACTTAGAACCCCTCACCCCAACATATACCAGATTAGTGAGAGATATGGCATTCGAAGGTACATTCAAAAAATCATGTTTTCTTTGAGAAGGGTTTCAATGATGTGTATATATGCATATGTATATATGTATATGTATATCCCTTTTCGTGCGGAAATCCGGGATGAGAGCACAGAACAAACCTTGAATGGGAAAATGGTGCAACTGCGTGCATCCACTGGTGCTTTAGGAACTCTATGAATTCTATGAATCCGATTGGTGGTTGAGCCACCGATAAATTTTAGGGAAATGCTTGGAATTACGATACTATATGATTCATGTTTGTATAAATGCCTGGATGCCCAAAAATTGGGAAAATTGTGAAATTTGCTGGTTGACCTACTGAACTTAGAACCCCTCACCCCAACATATACCAGACTGGATTTGCACATATGTGTATTTATATTTTTATAAATATATTTATCCCTTTTCGCGCGGAAATCGGGAATAGAGCACAGAACAAATGTTTGATCCTTTCAATTTCTTACCCACTATTCTAGTATATGTTGGGGTGAGGGGTTCTAAGTTCAATCCGTCAACCAGCAAATTTGACAATTTTCCCAATTTTCGGGCATCCAGGCATTTATATGAAAATATACATATAGAACAATATGACAGTTCCAAGAATTTCCCCAATTTCTAAAGGTGGCTCAACTAGCAATCGGGTTTCATAGATCATGTTTTCTTTGACACGGGTTTGAACATACATATCTATATATTCTTTTTCTTGCTGAAATCGAGAGCTGAAATGGGGGACAAAACAAACCTTTGCTCGGGAAAATGGTGAAGCTGCATGCATCCACTGGTGTTTTAGGAACTACATGAAACCCGATTGCTGGTTGAGCCACGGGGAAATGGTTGGAATTATACTGTTTTTGTATGTGTATGTATGTGTATATTTTTACATAAAAAATGCCTGGATGCCACAAAATAAGGGAAACTTGGGACATTTGCTGGCTGACGGACTGAAACTTAGAACTCCTCACCCGAAAATATATCAGAATAGTGGGTCAGAAATGGAAAGTAAGGGTTCTGCTTGCAGATCCCGCTGTTTTTGTTTCCCTGGTGAAGCCTGCGTAACGTACGCGTGTTGTTGCCCGCGTTGCGTGGCTGCGTGTTGTGCATGCAGTAAATTTTGTGTGGGGCCTTTCTTCGGTCAGAATATGTGTCCGATTGATTGCCGCGCGTCCATGCCAGAATAAATGTCTGATCTCTGTCATCTCTGGCTTCGCCGGNTGTGTGGGGCCTTTCTTCGGTCAGAATATGTGTCCGATTGATTGCCGCGCGTCCATGCCAGAATAAATGTCTGATCTCTGTCATCTCTGGCTTCGCCGGCTCTTGTTTTGGTTTTTGATGTTTGGCTGTGAATTGTTTTGACTTGTTTTTCAACAAACAAATCCAGTCGACTGTACTTGCAAGAATCACTTCGAGATACCTCGCATACACACCAGTCAACTGAGCCGGAAGAGGAATGATCCTTTTGATTTGTTTGTTTGAAAATTTTATCAGATGAATTTGGGTGAAGTGATCTTGACTTATCTTGCAATGTTGTTGCNTGAGCCGGAAGAGGAATGATCCTTTTGATTTGTTTGTTTGAAAATTTTATCAGATGAATTTGGGTGAAGTGATCTTGACTTATCTTGCAATGTTGTTGCTTTTTGGACTCAAGAGTCCCCCAAATTCCAAAGGTGAATTCCGTTCAGTTGTATGTTCTCCCGGACTTTCTTTCATACGGGATATCCTGCTTTGACCTTGGCTCGGCGCCGACCTCTGCGTACTCAGCTGGAACGGACACTGTTGACATTTTGCAGAGCTGCCATTCGTACATCTTTGTTTCAACTGCTTGATTCTGAACAGTGGTACATTTGGTGTCGCAGCAGTGTAGCTTGTTTTCTGAGCTGTATTTCAGTGAGAGAAGTCCCTTCTCCTCGTGTGGCACTGCCTTTTGGACCCATTTCTGATCCAGGCGACTCACCAGTGTCAGCTACAGGTGTCCTTTCATCACCGTCTTCTGCAGAGCATGCGCCGTAGACCTAACATTTCTGAACGTGGAACCATAGCCTTCAAACCTTTGATCCTCAAATCAGAACCATCTTGTTCCTGCCATTGCTGTTTGATTTTCAGTGCTGGATTTTTCTTTGGAGCAGTATGGATTCTCTACATGCTTCTGGCGTAAGTGACGTTGGTTCTCCTTCCTCTCCGCTTCAAGTTACAGGGGACAACACGGAAGCAGAGTTGTTTGGGGGGCCCAGTGATGATTATGCTGCTGAATCAGAAGCTATTCACTCTGACTTTCAACCTGTCAGGTTTCTGAGAGGTATTCCCAGATTGCAGGATGAACAGCCTCAGATGGACACACCGTCGAAGCGTGCGAAGCTTGATGGGACGGACGACACTACTTGTGATAAACCTGAACCTGAAGTGTGGCACAAACCTTTGATGGCTTTTTCAGCAGCTGTTGATGTAATTGCAGATGAGTGCAATTCAAGGGTTCATTTCAACAATCGGCTGGACACTCAGATTGGTGATGCAGTTTTGAGGTTACAGCGCAAGGAAACATTTCACATGCCCTGGGATGACATGCCTCACAAAAGTTTTTGGAAGCTTGCAAAACCGCTTGACCATTTTAAACTGCCTGCACTGGGGAGATTTGACAGACCTACATTCAATCCAGTTGAACAGATGATTGAAACTTCTGCCAATCAATGGACAAGTGACCGACCTTTTGCTAGCAAGAGACTTTTGGCTGCAAAGTTTGCTCAGTCTGACGATGCTTTACTGGCTGGTGCTTTGCGGAAGCTTCGAAACATCATTCTTTTTCATCCTGCTGACTCACAGTTGGGCCGTGCGCTTTTGAACAAAGCTGGAACGCTCATTGCTGAGGATGACTTGCAGCGATCATTGAGAGACAGTGTTTCTAGCAAAGCAGTTGGCACTGTGGTGAAACGTGTGACTGACTACAACAAATTTGCTCAGTTTTTGGTTTCAGAATGCCACAAGAGACCCTTGCGCCCTGACGAGCAGGATTTTTACAGGTATCTGAGCCACATGAAGCAATCTGGAGCGGGAGCAACTGCAGGTGCAACGCTGCTACAGGCTTGGTCTTTCTTCAGGTTTACTTTTGGTGTAGATGCCGAGAGCCAGTCGTCTCTGATATCGGGACGAGTGCGAGGTGTTGTGAACCTGATGTTTTCTGCCAAACGAAAACTGACTCAAGCTCCGCCCATACCTGCAGACTACGTTTACAGGATGGAAAGATACATGCAGACTAGCACTGACCACAGACTCCGCACGATCGTGGGGTTCCTTTTGTTCTGCATTTACAGTTGTGCACGTTTTGGAGATGCGGCCAAAGGGGATCCCAAAGACTTCTCGTTTCAAGAGGCGGCCTCCTCAGATTTGACACTGGTTGAGATTGGACTCAGCAGCTACAAGACAGCAACTGGAGAACGTCGCGCTATCCTTTTGCCCCTGATAGCATTGGGCTGTGGACTGGATGAGTACAGTTGGGCTATGGCCTGGAAAGATGCCAGAAAACTGTCTGGTGCAGACACCACTCAGCACTTGATGAGTGCAGAGTCTCACGATGCTGAAGTGTGGCTTGGCAGGAGGATGACAACGGCTGAAGGTAGCTATTGGACCAAAGACGTTTTGGTCATGCTGGGAATGGATGCAACTAGTGCCAATGTTTTCAGTTCACACTCGCTCAAAACAACATGTCTTTCGTGGGTGTCCAAAGCCGGTGGCTTGTCTCTGCAGGAACGGCTGTGGCTAGGTCACCACGAAACGGAAGAGGGAAAGATGGCCATTACGTATGCCCGTGATGCCTTGGTGGGAGCGCTGATCAAATTGAGGTTGGTCGTTGAATCTATCAAGAAGGGCCTTTTTGACCCTGACCTGTCCAGAGCCGACAGAATCTCACAAGCGATAGGGCTGGTGGTGGACCCCAAGACCATTTCAGAGAAATCTCAAGTGGAACAAGAAACCGAGAAGAGGCTACTCTCAGAAGAGCTGAACAAAGCAGCTGAAATGGGCGAGTCTGACATAGAGGACGTCGATGATGTTTGCGGCGGCCCCATTGCTTTGCCCAGCGACAAGATTGCTCATGAGCGTCATCCTTTTCCTGCCATCGACCCGGCATGCTGTGTCAAGCATAGGATTTCAGGCATTGTCCACATGATTGCAGACACTGAGAAGCTGGCGTGTGGCAGGAAGATCACTTGCAATCTGCTGCCCTTGGAAAGCTCGTTTGGTGAGCCTGGCCAATTGGAGTTCTGCGAACAATGCAGAGCTGTGAGTGGCCTATAAGCTGACTGGAGAGTCAGGTGAAAAAGGGCTTAAGCTACCGACTGAGGGTTCACCACTGGCACTGTAACTAGTGGTCGTGTTTTTGCACTTTTTCGCATTTCAGTGATGTCATTTCAATTTGTTTCCTTCAAACGTCCACTAAAGGGTTGCTGGAGGACATTTAAAAGTGAACAACTGAAAGTTTCAGCTGACTGCAATGCAATGAAATCATTTTTGAAGACCCGTGCGTTGATTGAGTGACGATTGGGCACCTCAGGTGTTCGTTTCTGAGAACAATCCCAAACATGACACTTGCGTTTCAATCTGAAGGGTTCCTGTTTCCGTTGCGTGACGATTTCTTGCAAGTGGCATGCTCACTGAACATTGATGGGCATGCTAGCCCCAATTTTGGCTTGGAGGAATTTATCCAAGGTGATCATGAATAGGGCTGCTAACTGAATGCAACGGCAACTTCATTTTTGCAATTCAATTTTGAGTTGGTGATTTTCACATGGCAGGTTTTGACTTTGACTGCAGAAACTGTGCATTACTTTGTGTCGTGTCTCCTTTAAATTCTTGAACTGTCACTCAATTGTCAGGGCATCAGGACAACGCAGTTAAAACCTTCAGACTTTTAGTCTGAGCATCTAGGGCAGTTGGTTTTGCGGCAATGGAGTCAAAGGCTAGTTTCAAGGCAAGGGCCTTGGAAATTGGCATAGCCACTGAAACGGTTGACAAGTTGATCGCTGCTGGCCTCAATAGTTTCAGCAAACTGGCATACATTTGTGCGGTCAATCCGGCCTCTGGTGATGACACTAAGCTTAAGAAAGCTTTTGAGGACATGTTGGGTACAGTTGTGAGTGCAGTTGAGATGATTTCGTTTCGACAGCTGTGGTTTGAGTCATACACAATAGCCATGACAGAGCTGGAAGAGCGCGTCAAAAAGACGCCTTTGGATACTCCAAAGGCCCTGCCACTAGCTGAGCGTATGGTACGTGTTGAGAAGCAGAAGAAGGATCTTCCTGGACTAGTCTTTGACCAGTATTTGGAGCCAGCACACTCGCTAACAGACAAAGCACATGCAATGATAGAAGATGGAGTGGTGGTTTACATTCCTCCAGACAAGTGTTTGTCTCGCCACGACGAGATTCAGAACCAGAAGAATGAGCAACAGGTCAGTTTTGACTCCCAAGGAAACTTGAAAATCACGAAGAAAGCCTCAGACCTTTCCTGTGACACTTCAGGGGAACTTCGACTCAGGCAGGCGCTTACTCGGAAAGCCCTGGCGTGCGACCAAGCTGGGCTGTGTTCGTTCAAAGTTTTGGAGCAGTGGCGCAACCAGATGATGAATGCAACAATGCGAGTGCCGCCTAGTGGGCACAAGTATGTGACCATGCAGCAGGTTTTGAATGCAGATCGTGAACTTTGGTCGCTGATGTCTCAGGACAGCCGTGGCACGTTGAAGGTGGCGACTGGTGAAGACCCTCCTCTTGATAAGTTGATCAACAAGCTGCGTGAATCACTTCAGATTTTGTGCTTTATGACTCCTTTGCCAGGGACTTCCACAGCGCCTCAGCCCAAAGCACCTCCTGCAGTGCCCAAAGCCGGAAATCCGGCCCCAAAGCGGCCGGCCAGTGAGCCTCCAAAGGGTGCTGGCAAGAACAAGCAGCGGCGCGCCTCTGAAGCAGGCGGCAAGACAGTGAAGGATTTGCTCAGCTCCATGCCTCCCAATTGTGTCTCCAAGACAGATGCGGGGAAATTCATATGCCTCCATTTCAACAATGGTACGTGTCGCAGACAGAAGAGTTCCTCGTGCAACATGGGGCTCCACATGTGCTATTACAAGGGGTGCAATCAGGAGCGGCCATATATCGAATGCAGCCACTGACCAACAGGGACAATGGAACCATCACTTTCACCTAAAGGTGTTGCGGTTATGGTAGAGATTTGTGCTGGAAGCGCAGTTTTGTCAGCAGAAGCGCAACGGCGTGGTTTCCAGGTCTTTCCAATTGACCATTCCCACAACAGGTTTCGAGCTGCAGCGGCCATTTTGGTCATCGATTTGGCACATACCGATTCACGGCAACTTTTGCCCATGCTTTTTGAAACTGTCCGCCCAAGTTGGTGCCACATGGGCCTCCCATGCGGGGCTTGCTCCCGAGCCCGCGAAAGGCCTGTCAGTCAGGCCCTGCGCGCAGCAGGTGCGCCCAATCCACGTCCACTTCGCGGCCCTGACCATTTATTTGGGCTTCCCAATCTCACTCCAGCTGAAATGCAGCGTGTCGATGGGGCCAACCAGGTCTACATCACGGCAGAAATCCTGCTATACCACTGCTTTTTGCTGGGCATTTTTCTTTCTGATTCTATTGAAAATCCTGAACGCTCATGGCTATGGGCGCTTTTGGCGGCTCTGGTCAAGAAGCGCAACAATCTGGACTATCAGCAATGGTATTTTTCTTTATCAGACATTACGTTTGACGCATGCATGCATGGTGGCCAGTTTCCTAAGGCGACCAAATTCAAAGCTTCACCTCAAGTTTTTGATATTTTGGGTGTCCGATGCGACAACTCACACGCGCACGCCAGCTGGGGGGTGCGGAAGACCCATGGGAATTTCAGCTTGCTGACAATACTTTCTCTCTAACCTGTCCAAACATTTCTCTCTAACCTGTCCAAACAGGACTTTAGGTAAAGTCCGGTCTGTAATATACTTTCTACAAAGCGTAGCTTTACCTAGTGCGCGTAATTTGCACAAGAGCGTTGTCATAAACCATGCCAAAACCAAGTACCGTGGCGGAAAACTTGTAAACCGGAAAACCCAAAACAAAATGAAACCAAAACTTTTCTGAATTGTTTCAATTTGTGCTGTGTGATGTTTGGATGTCAAAATTTGAACATCTTGA
Source organism: Symbiodinium sp. clade C Y103 (assembly GCA_003297045.1). Lineage (NCBI taxonomy): Eukaryota > Dinophyceae > Suessiales > Symbiodiniaceae > Cladocopium > Cladocopium sp. clade C. The sequence continues at coordinate 425,608 of BGPT01000285.1, forward strand.
TGCAGTGCAGTTTAGATGTCAATTTCTTTGATGTCATTTGATGTCACTGGAAAGGTCTCACTTCATGTTCGGGTGGCCATCCAAACTCAAGGGTGAGGTAGGGTGGGTTTACGTCCTTTTTGGTCATGGACAATTGTGCAAGGAGGAAAGAAACAGTCCAGCTGGAAGAAACGCTTCCTTGAAATCATGAGGAAAACTTTTGTGAAACAAAACTTAGCGCCAGAATGGACTGTGCTTTCAAACCTTGTCCTCTTGTTGGTCGCCTGTATCGAACCGAGATTCAACCCCGGACCATTGCAAAGCAATCCACGGGAANGCTTTCAAACCTTGTCCTCTTGTTGGTCGCCTGTATCGAACCGAGATTCAACCCCGGACCATTGCAAAGCAATCCACGGGAAAAAGAAGAGCTGGCACCAATCCATTTCATCCATGGCAGTTGATTTCAGACATGCTGTGATGTCAGTTTTGCTGAAGCCGTGTTTTATTTCGTTTGTAGTTTCTAGTTTTGGTTTTTAGGGTTTTCCCCCTTGGTTTGGTTTGCGCGTATCCCCCGGGGACGCTTTTGGCAGGTGTGGCACTTGTGCAAAGCGTAACTAGGAAGCGCGCTGTAAGTAGTTACAGANCCCCCGGGGACGCTTTTGGCAGGTGTGGCACTTGTGCAAAGCGTAACTAGGAAGCGCGCTGTAAGTAGTTACAGACTTTGGACTCGGTATAGGAGAAGGAACTTGGAAGTTCGACACTGCAGATGAAGCAACTTATCCGCGCCTTTTGGTGCAGCGCATGGTCGAATGTTTGGTGCATCGCATTCCGGCTTCCCTTTTGCAGAACACATGGAAGCACTTTCGCATGAGCCTTTTGCAACAAGCTGGTGTTCAACATCGTATGCAGCCACCCCTCATCCCTGAGTATGAGACAATTGAATGGCTGCCAGAAGTCCCAACGGCTCCGCCTTGTAAGGTTTTGCAGACACCTTGGCTTGCGGGGGACAATGACGAAAGTGAAAATTTTTCCGATGCACAGCACTATGACAAAACTATGTATAAGATTGGTTTTTACTTTTCTCCAGATGAACATGTCAGAATGGCGATGCGTTTACAACACCCTGCATCACAATTCACTCTAGTGCCAGATGGGTTGCGATACAACATTTTTCTGCTATGTACGGAAGGGCCGCACGCAATGGCCCAGAAGCGGACGGCGTATTTGAACCACATGCTTGCCTTGAAAAGGACGCTTGACAAGGAGGAGGAGCGACTCCGCAATACCATGCCGAGGCACGTTGAAAGGGTGACGCAGGGGAAGCCGTTGTGTTTATTTCGAAGACTTTTGGAAGAGACAAAGTTTCCTGACATGGAGGTTTGCAACATTATGGAGAGGGGCGTCCCTCTCACTGGAGAGGAGCCATCATCTCCCCTTTACATCAAAAAATGCAGAGCAGCAATGCTTACACCACAGCAACTGTATCATCAAGCAGTGTGGCGCAGAAAAGCAATGACTGCCAAAACAATGAATGATGACGAGTGCCTTCAGGAGAAAGACCTGGAGGATGAGAGTTTGGCGGAGGTGGAGGCAGGGTTCCTGTCGGGGCCTTTCTTGCAAGAGGAGATCTCAGAACTGGTAGGTTCAGAGCAGTGGAGCTTGTCGAAAAGGTTTGCGCTCTACCAGGGTGAAGACCGGAAGATCCGAATTATAGACAACTTCCGCGACAGTGGGATCAACTCTGCATTTGCATCCTCTTCATATCTTGCGCTGCACGATACAGATTTTGTGATCGGTTTTCTGAGATTTTTCATGTGGGTAGTTAGCAACTCAGATGAGGTGGTGGTGCCGATGTCAGATGGCACAGTTCTGAGAGGCGCCTGGCACAAGTCGGTGCGGGCCAAGCCGGCTTTGCTTGGAAGATGTGTAGACTTGTCGAAGGCTTACAAACAGGTGGCTATTGCGGCTGAATCATTAAAGCATGGCGTATTGGGTTACCAGACCAAGGAGCACGGTTGGCGGTACTACACCACCCAGTCGCTACCATTTGGAGCGAGTGCTTCTGTTTTCAGCTTCAACAAAATTTCCCGAGCAATCTGGCACTTGCTGGTTCATGGCATGCACATTTTGACTTGCGTTTTCTATGATGATTTTCCTTGCTTCGAGGTAGAGCCACTGACAAAGCTTACAGCCACGGCACTTGACGCTTTCTTCAATATACTGGGCTGGAAACATGCAGTGACTGGAAAGACAGCTACTGACTTTGGCCTAGAAATGCAAGCCCTGGGAGTTCAGTACAACTTGGACAAGTTATGATATGGAAAGCTGACGGTGCAGAACAAACCTGGGCGACGAGATAGGATCACCCAACTGGTTTCTGACTTGCGGAAGTTGTGGAGTGGTGCAAAAACTATTGCGGCTTCTTTGGCTGGCATTCTGAACTTCTGCGGAGGATTTGTGATGGGCCACGCGTTGAAGCCTGCGACCCATGCCCTGTCGAAGTGGGCTAGCCTCGGAGGGTTTTCCGATGCGACGACCAATGAGATGTGTGATTTGATTTTATTTTTGGTGGATGCGATGAAGCCCAAGGAAATTTCCCTTGACAATGATGCGGCCCCCATTTTGGTATACACGGATGGGGCTTTTGAAGACCGAACAGGTGCCTGCGGGAGCGTTGGTCATTGACCCGACAACGGAAGACAAACAGGTATTTCATGGTTTCGTTCCAGAACCGTTGTTGGCGCACTGGCTGAACACTGTTGGTGAACAAGTTATCTGCGAAGTGGAGATGTATGCTTACATATGTGTACGCTGGGCATGTCGTGGCCGTTGGGCTTCTCGTTGTGGAATATGCTTCATCGACATAGAGGCTTGCAGACTTGGCCTCATTAAAAGAAGCAGCCCCTCCACAGCTATGTTCCTACTCTTGTGTGCAATTTCTATTGTTGATACTCAGGCTTCATTTTCTGCATGGATGGAAAAGGGTCCCCTCTCAGTCGAACCCAGCAGACCTCCCCTCTAGACAGAGGGCCAAGGAGCTCTGTGCGATGTTGAACGCTGTGGATTGTGGAACCATTGACTTGCCTGCATGCCTTTTGACTTTCTTGATGAGAGATTCGTTTGATGCGAGACTTGCTGAGGTGGTGCAGTTTGAAGCGGAACTTTAGTGTTGGCTGAGGAACGGGGGAAAGAACGAGCCAACTCGAAGTAAGTTGGTACTAATTCTTTGTAGTGCGAAGACACATTTGCACTTGAAAATTATCTCCACGTGATTTGAGTGGAGGTGAAACCGTGGGCAGCAATACTTTTCCTGCCACCAACGACGTTCACCCCCGACACCAAAAGCCTGCGCGGAAAAAGAACTGCTTTTGTGAGAAGCCGCTGAACAGTTTGCATGTCTTGCTTGTGTTTCATTTTTGAATTTATTTCGAAGAAAGCGGAAAGATCAGAAGGCGATGGCGAGAAACGAACGACGAAGTTTACAAAATTTTTAATTTCCAAAAATTCAGTCCGAGCGTTCAGGCACACACAAAATGTTGAAACTTAAGCCCCCCCCTTTTTGCACAACACCGCAGGGTGGAAAAACGTAAGGGTTCTGCTTGCAGATCCCGCTGTTTTTGTTTCCCTGGTAAAGCCTGCGTAACGTACGCGTGTTGTTGCCCGCGTTGCGTGGCTGCGTGTTGTGCATGCAGTAAATTTTGTGTGTGGGGCCTTTCTTCGGTCAGAATATGTGTCCGATTGATTGCCGCGCGTCCATGCCAGAATAAATGTCTGATCTCTGTCATCTCTGGCTTCGCCGG
>BGPT01000285.1:429406-440319 GCA_003297045.1 Symbiodinium sp. clade C Y103
TGAGCCGGAAGAGGAATGATCCTTTTGATTTGTTTGTTTGAAAATTTTATCAGATGAATTTGGGTGAAGTGATCTTGACTTATCTTGCAATGTTGTTGCATTTTGGACTCAAGAGTCCCCCAAATTCCAAAGGTGAATTCCGTTCACCCACCCAATAACCCACCCCTTAGGGGGCAAGAACGAGCCAACTCGAAGTAAGTTGGCGCTAATTCTTTGTAGTGCGAAGACACATTTCCACTTGATGAAAAATTATCTCCACGTGATTTGAGTGGAGGTGAAACCGTGGGCAGCAATACTTTTCCTGCCACCAACGACGTTCACCCCCGACACCAAAAGCCTGCGCGGAAAAAGAACTGCTTTTGTGAGAAGCCGCTGAACAGTTTGCATGCCTTGCTTGCGTTTCATTTTTGAATTTATTTCGAAGAAAGCGGAAAGATCAGAAGGCGATGGCGAGAAACGAACGATGAAGTTTACAAAATTTTTAATTTCCAAAAATTCAGTCCGAGCGTTCAGGCACACACAAAATGTTGAAACTTAAGCCCCCCCTTTTTGCACAACACGCGCAGGGTGGAAAAACGGCACTCTAAGGCACCACCAAAAACATCCAAAAATCATGTTTTCTTTGAGAAGGGCTTGAACATACATACATAGATCCTTTTTCCTGCTGAAACGGGAAACTGAAATAGAGCACGGAACAAAGGTTGATGGGAAAAACATGCAACTGCACGCTTCCACTGGTGCTTTAGGAACGATGTGAAATCCGACTTTGTTGAGCAAGCATGAGCCACAGATAAAAATTTGGGGAAACATTTGGAATTATAGCATGTTAAATTATTCTTATTTATATATATGTATATATACACATATATAAGGTCTTTTATTTATAGAAATGCCTAGGTGCCCAAAAACGGGGAAAATAAGGAAATTTGGAGTTTGAAAAACTGAAACTTAGAAACTCTCACCCCAAAATATAGAAAAATAGTGAAGAGGCATTCTAAGTTCACTCAAAAAAGCCTGTTTTCGTAGGGGTTCTAAATTGGGAGTAAAATATTTTGGAAAAAATGAGGGGTTCTAAGTTTCAGTCCGTCAATATATATATATATAGTTTATTATGGGATATATCCCCAGTTGTGGGCTATAATCTTTGATGAACCACCTAGGTTTCCTGGGATGCACATCTAAGTCTTGTGTCCATTCCGAAAACCAAAAAGCGTTGTGGAAATGTCCCTGCATATTGGGAGATGCATTTCTTTCTGCGTAGTCTTTCTCAAGCAGCTGGTGTCTGAGAGCACTCCATTGAGAGTGGCCTTGCATCCTTCGCCTTGCACTCAGCGCGCTGTCCACATGTTGGCATCGTTTTGGTGAAACCGTTGTATTTCGATCTTTTTCATTTTCTTCTTCATTCTTTTTCTTTATTTCCTGCATCATTTTTCTTTATTGCCTTCTTGCTTCAGTTTGGTCTTCCTTCTTTTTTTCTTGTTCTTTTCTTTGCATGCTTTTTGGTTGCTTAATTTGTCTTCTTTCCGGGGCCTCTTGCAAATATCTCTACGATTCCTGTTGTGGCCATTTCATGTGTTTGAGACACTTTTGTATCCAACCACTGTTTGGGGTCTACGGTGGTGTTTTTTGAGGCGCCATGATGAAGCCAGAGCCTACTGAGCCGATGGAGGTGCGACAACTTTTGGTCAGGCCTCAGGCGGAATCCAGGTTTGTTTCTGAGATGCGTGGTGTAGATGTTTGTTGCGGTGGACTGGACTCTTGGACTTCGGATATTGGTGAACGTGCGAATGTACACACATGTGTGCGTCAAGCCACAGACATGAACCCGTACCATCATGTACCCACAGATGTACATGTGTTCAAATAGGAACAGATCGACACGGACACGCAGAATCATCCTCATCCTCATCATCGTCGCGATCCTTACGACCCTCCGGATCACCATCACCATCACCATCACCATCATCATCATCATCACCATCACCATCACCATCACCATCATCATCACCATCACCATCACCATCACCATCACCGCCACCACCACCACCACCATCACCACCACCAATTTGGTTTTAATTTGTTGTAGTGTTTCCTTCCTTGTTTTTGTAGGCTTGGGTCAAAATGAATGCGCGCTTTTGCGCCGATGAAATTTGATGGGGAAATTGGAATAGAAACTAAAAAGGAGCAAGGCTTAAAAAAGGCTGATGGCCCACACGTGTGTCGAAAGGAAAAGATTTCCGATGCAAGGCCAGCCCGAGCTCAAGCGACCTGCCGAATCAGGCAAGGGCAGAGTTCACGGCGAAGGATCTTGCAAAGAACCTTGTCTTTTTTATGGTTCCGAGGCCGTCATCCTGTTCCTTTGCGTCTGCTGCTGCGCATGGCGCGGGGCTGAAGGGCTGGACATGGAAAGCGTCAGATCAACAACTCTTTGCCCATAAAATTGGCCCTGCTAGAAGCTTCAACAAGCACCGCATGTTTTTGGGCACACAATAGTCTGCTGTACAGATGCGGGGTGGACTAGTCCATCGGAGTGGGACTGCCAGGGATGTAGCCGTGCGAGGTTGGCAAAGTATTTGCCAACCCTTTACGACGTTTGTTTGCATGCGTTGTGAGGAATGTAGTTCCTCTGTTACCTTCGTACTCGTTGCGGGGTCGGGAATGTATTTCCCAGACCGAGTAAAATGCGTTGCGACGGAAACCAACAAACCTAAACAGGGGTTGTTTTCGGGTTTTCTTTATCTGGAATGTTGTCACAGCGTGATGCCCAGGAATGTACTTCCTGGAGAAAACGAATTTACCTCACCTCTGGTTGAATGTATTTCAGCCAGAGGTGTCGTTTGTTTTGTTTTACCTTTTGGGTAAGGGAATGTATTTCCCTAAAAGTATTTACATTTGACATGTAGATCTGGGAAAGTATTTCCCAGACCATCCACTTAGAGTGACTTTGAATATCTTGGTCACCGCTAGCATGGGGTGGCCCAAGTCAAATCCTTTCAAAGAAAAGGTACAAGTGGAGGAGTCGAAGTGCGGCAGCCGCTGCAAGCTCGGAGGAGATGGGGACCCCGCAAGAGACGCCTGAGAGCGTGGATTGCTTCCCTGCTGCAGCAGGAGAAGACGACTGGGAGGAGGTAGGACTGGACGTGGAGCCCACTCCCGAGGAGGCATCTCCTATAGAAAGAGATGCCGATGTAGTGACCAGGCTACGGCAGACCAATGCAGCAATTGATAGGGCTGTACAAAGGGTGACTCTCGAAGAGGTGGAGAGCTACTGGGCAGCACTGCCTAGCGCGCTGAGAGAAATGGTCTCAGAAGCTGGCGAGGTGCAGCCTGACCTCCTGACGTACCTTGTAGATGATGACAAGGAGAGGCAAGACCTGCTGAGAACTCTGGGATGCGCAGAAGCAGAGGTCAAGGAGAAGGCCTTGGTGTTGGAAGCACTCCAACTGGTGGCAGCTGAGAGTTCCAGCCGGTTGAGGAGGAACCGCATCGCCAAGAGGGGTGCGACCCGCGCCTTAGAGCAGGCCAGGGCTGAGAAGTTGGCCAAGCAGGCGGAGACGGCCGGGGTGCTCCTGGAAGGTGAGGAGCCCACCAGAAGGTGGCTAGAGCTGGAGTCTGGGGCGGTGGCCCTGCCCAGGAGGCGAAGAAGGACCACAGACGTGGACCTGCCGGAGGGCACAGTGGATGAGATCCAACTGAGAGAGAAGGCCAGGTGGGACAAGGAAGCGGCCAAGATAGTTGAGCTGCTGACTGAGAACATGGACCTCCCGATTGTGAAGGGAGCTGAAGAGTCTGTGGAGCCAGAGGAGTACCTGCAGAGCGTCATGGGCTCATACAGGTCCTCGACCCTACGGAAGAGGATAGCTGAATGGGGTAAATATACCCAGTGGCTCGAGACCGTGCATAGGGTCCGCTGGCCTTCGAGAGTGGCGCACACTGTGGACTACCTCGCAGAGTTGCGCCTAGCAGGAGCTCCTCCCTCGGTTCCCCAAGCATTTGCTTCGACGCTAGCGTTCTTCGAACGTGCAGGAGGGATCAAGCAGGAGCAGAGGCTGTCTGAAGATCCGACCTTCAGACGTGCACTGGACCACACAAACAAGGAGATGGAGACGGGCAGGCCCGACAAGCGCCAAGCCCCGGTGCTGCCGCTGAAAGTCATCGCAGCTATGGAGCTCTTAGTGATGAACCCGGCGGCAGAGGCCTTTGTCCGCTTTGCCGCATGGACCAAACTGGTCAAGGTGTGGACAGCTTCAAGGACTGATGACCTGCAGGGGATATCCTTGAGGACGTTGAAGTTCACCAAGGCTGGTCTCCATGGAGTTTTCTGGAAGACAAAGGTTTCGGGACCTGGCAAGAAGAACAAGATCTTGCCATTCATAGTGAGTGCAAAGGTCAGCATCACAGGGCATCCGTGGCTACGTGCTGGCATGGATATACTTGAGGAGAAGTACTGGTACCCGAGGGACTACCTGGTGCCAAGCTATCCGGAGTCACTGGAAGACTTGGATCGCCGGCGGCCGGCCTCGTACGATGATTTCGTACTGATGACGCGTCTAGTGTACTCGCGTCTCAAAGACTGCCAGTTTGATGGCACCAAGTGGGTGACGGGGAGATCTCCTCTCTTACTCCCTGACCTGTACCGCATGTGGACGGAACACAGTGAGCGTAACTGGTTGATTTCTATGGCTGCCAGCACGCAGATCCACAGAGAAGAGCGACAAGCTCTTGGAAGATGGGCGGTGAAGGAGTCTTCGGATGAGTACATCCGTGCTGCTCAGCGCATAGTGGCCCGTGTGCAGGGCGAGGTGCTGGTCCGGCTCAGGGCCGACAGAGAATGGGATCTACGCCATGCTGGACTAGATTCAGTGGAGGAGTATGTCAAGGCCCGCAAGCACGACGGCCACTCCGTGGAAAGGCAACTGGAGAAGTTGCAGGTTCCGGAGCTCTGGACGCCTCCTGAGAAAGATGACAGCTTCTTGGCGATGGTCAAGAGGCCGGGGGGTATGAGCCCGGAAGAAGTTGGAGGGGACGTTGAGCGAGACCCGCCCAGAGAAGAGGGCCCGTCGGTACAGGAAGTACTGGAGGAGAAGACGTGGGCGGAGGATGCCGGGGACGAAGAGGATGACATCGACATCCGCGGAAGATTCTTCATTGCAATCAACGTCAAGACAAAGCACCGCAAGCTCCATATTTGGGGAAAATGTGGAACCAAGCCGGGGCAGAACTTCTCGGCATACGAACCCCATGACGAGCTGAGGGGTGTGCAGTACCACTCATTATGTGGCCACTGCTGGAAAGGGAGGACTCCGGAAGACGAGGAGACGTCCACCAGTTCTTCGAGTTCCACAGAGATGGATTGAATGCCCGAGTCCATCGAGGTGAAAAGTGAGGGAGTGAGCGGCCTCCGACAGTTTGTGACGTGGGGGGTCATGCATTGACCGGGTTATGCATTAACCACCCCGGACGGGACGATTTGAATGGACAAAAGGGGGGGGCTAGGTATTAGCCGGACCCCTAGGACGACAGTGGGACGTCATGAAAGCTATGTATTAGCCCAGGGTGACATGTCAGTATTGGCTAGGTATTAGCCAGGGAAAGTATTTCCCAACACCCGGCAATGCACTTGCCAGGGGAGAGTCATGTGGTGATTCATGGCCAATGCACTTGGCATGGTTCACAACGATTTTGTGACCGTTGCAAGATGGCGGATCAAGCAACAGACCGCAGGCAACAAACAAGGAAGAAACCAAGGAGTTGATTGTAATCAACTGGTTTTGTTTGATAGGCGGTGTTTGCCAAAATCTACTGATGCGGTAGTCAGGTTAGGAGGTTAGGTCACGTTTCACAATCTGTTCAAAGGGGGGCTCCACTCCAAGGAGAAGAACGGGCATCATCTTACAGAGGCCCTTCACCAGTAGGATCCTGCGGGCGAAGCGATGCCGGTGATCTTGCTAACTGAGGAGCAGGAGGCACATGCAGCAAGCCTAGCTGACTCCGATTTGAAGTATCTCCTGGCAGATGTCGGAGTACCGGAGCATATCCAGTATGCGTTGTTCCATCGGGGCTACACCTCGATCCGGCTTTTTGCCGGGATTGATGAAAGCCGCACGGAGGTGAGGGCGGCGGTTACCAGTGAGATAGGGTTGGATCAGACTGCAAACAATGCAGAGCGTCGCCAGATGGCACTGATCCTAGCTGCCTGGGAGACGGCACGAACACAGCAGACAGCCCAGGATCAAAGCAGGGCTGAGGCTAGGGCTGCAATGGTGCCCAGACCTTTGCCGCTCTCAGAGCATGCCCAACTGCGTGAAGCCCTGGAGACGCAAATGGGCCAACTACGAGACTATGAGGTGCCCTCGAAAGCGCTGCTGTCGGCCAAGCTGGACGACATAGAGACCAACCTCCCTCGACTTGAAGACTTGAGAGATGTAGCGTCCATGGAGGACGGTGAAGCTGACATGTTACAAGGTACCTTGGACGCCGCAACTGGCATGTTCAAAATGAAACCAGCCAGAAGTACAGTGGCGCTGCCACGCAACCCAGAGGAGCTCAGGTTGCGCCATCGGCGCTTGGGGTTGGCGTGGCACATGGCCCGCACACGCCACCGCCACAAAGTGTGGCTCCAGGGCGATCTGATCGATGCTTACCGTCGACTCAGCGATCACCTGCTTGGAAAATATTGCTACGGCATATCGCTCCCTGGAGAACGTAAGCCAGAATGGAGCGTGATATTGGCCTACGAACAGGAAATCAGAAAGAAAGCGTACCAATGGGTGCGCCAAGGAGATACCCCTACGTTGGAAGAGGGGCTGCTGAGAGGCATCAAGGATGCCGAGACGATGAATCTCCACTTTGTGATACCCATTACAACGGGTATGGCTAGTTCTTCAGGAACCCCAAAGCAAACCACCAAGCAGGCGGCACAGCCAGCAGCAACACCTCAGAAAGGGGCACAGAAGGGCAAAGGGAAAGGTGGCCGCGGCACCAAGAAGCTGCACGTGAAGACAGCAGACGGCAAGGCCATCTGTTTCAAGTGCAACAACGGCGACAAGTGCCCAGGAGGATGTGGCTTCGTACACATCTGCCAGCGATGCCTGGGATCACATCCCAAGAGCAAGTGCAGCCAGCTCCGTAATGATACGAGCAAGGCACGCCCCATGGAAGGGGCCAGCTGAGAGCACGGGACGCCCGTTTCACCTAGCAGCCCGGGTCCCAAACGGACACTCCGGGTCCTTTACTTGTTCTCAGGAGCGCCTCGCAAAAGCGACATCCGCGCCTACTTAGAAGGTTTGTGCGCTGCAAGGGGAGTTGAACTCCAGATGGATGAAAGGGATCTTCTCATTTCAGAGGGGCATGACTTGTCAGATGAAACAGTTTGGCAGGAGTTAGCAGAGAAGATAGCATCAGGATACTATGATGTCATACTGATGAGCCCTCCTTGCTCAACGTGGAGCAGGGCCCTTTGGGCCAACCGGCACGGCCCCAATCCCGTGCGATCTCGGGATTTCCCTTACGGTTTCCCATGGCTTGTTGGCGCCGCAAAGGAGAAAGCAGAGCTGGGGACCGTATTAGTCATGCGGTGCATCGAAGTTTTGAAGATCGCGCCACCACGGACCACTTGCATGTGGGAACATCCGGAGGATTTGGGTCGTGCGCGCAATGGCACGCCCGCAAGTGTTTGGCAATTGGCTGAGCTTCGACAAGCCGCCAAAAGCCGACAGATGCACACTGTCGCAATCCATCAGTGTGCCTACGGGGCTGACTACCCCAAGCCAACTCGGCTCCTTTCGGACGCCAATGGCCTCCTACAAGTTGGGTTCCCTGGGTGGCCAATGCTGAATAAGGAGCTCTATTATTTGGGACCGCTCCCCAGGTCCTGTGGTCACAATCATGACCCTCTCATTGGCACCAATGACAGTGGCCAATTCAAGACGGCCCCTACAGCCGCATATCCACCCAGGATGAATGAGATGATTGCCACTTTGGTTTTCAATCATTGGGACCGCTTACCCTCGACGTCCGCTGGAGGGGGGAAGGAGCTACAAAACGCGAGGCCAAGCTCAAGCTCAAGCTCAAGCCATAGACCAGCGGCAGGAGCAGGAGTGGAACAACTCCCCGCAGGGGGGGATCATCGACAAGAAGACCCATCGCTAGATTTGAAGGGCCCTTCAATCGACTTGGAAAGTTCTGGGGGCCATCAAGGCCTGAGGACGGCAGGGGGAAAACCCTTCCACGATGGGTCGGGCCTCTGCTCCCAGGGCAATAGACGACCGGCCTTCAGAAGACAGGAGGAGGCTATGCTGAGGCTGGGCGAAGACATGCTGGCCCTCACCACGGAGGAGGAACTGAGGAGCGACCTCTACAGATTGGCCCTGGGACGTTGCAATGGCCCACCTTTCAGATCAGAGGTGATCCAAAGAGCCAAAGAGATGTGGCTGGGTCGGCTTGGAAAGTTGGTGGGCAAACCACCACGAGACCTCGAGGTTGTGGAGGAGAGGCAGCCGTTTATGTTGGCAGCCCTTGAGGCCCATCTCAGGGCGGTGGGAGACCCCGATGCGGGGGCATTCTCTGAGAAGCCAGGCTGCTTTAGGAAAGGAGTGCCCATCGGTGTAGACGAGCCTCTACCCCGGGTGCCAGCTGTTTTCGAAGAAAAGGAGAAATGGAAGAAATACGAAGCAATACCGTTTCCCCAAAATAAAGAGAATTATCTGTCTGCGAGGGATCATGCAAGATCCATACAACTGCAATTCAGGCAGGAAGAGTTGAAAGGTGCAATGGTGGAATTAGAGGAGGAGGAGGCTCGACGACGATACGGGGGCCGACTCAGGGTAGCTGCATTGGCTGCTCTAGAAAAATCGGACCGGTCCTTTAGGGTCGTCCATGACGCCACGCATGGTGTGGGTGTCAATGACAAAGTGAAGGTATTAGATCAATTGCGATATCCAGGACCCGCAGAAATACGAAGGGCAATGGAAGTGCTGCACCCTGTTTCCTTTGTGCTCGCAGCAGATATTTCGAGGGCCCACAGGCTTGTCTTGATTCGAGAGGATGATTGGGGATGCCAGGCTTGCAAGACTGGTGTGGATGACCTGGGCAACCCATCTTCTAAGGTGTGGTTGAACTGCGTTGGTACTTTTGGAGTCACCTCAGCTTCGTACCATTTTACCCGCATGTTTGGGGCGGTGGTGAGGTGTTCACACTCCTTGTGCGGGAGGAGAGATTCCTTCCAGCTCACGTACGTTGACGACCTGCTCTTCTTGGCCCGCGGGCTTGGTGGTTTGGCCGGAATTTGGTTGACGTTGTTATTCTTGGTGATAGCCGGGACGCCTTTCAGCTGGCACAAGTTTGGTGGTGGGCTGAAGGCGGAGTGGATTGGTTTTCAGGTGGATATCTCCAAGAAAGAGCTGGGCATGACCGAGAAACGGTTGAGGTGGGCACGTGATTGGATTGAAAAGGTGGTGACCAACAGGATGGTTAGAGTGGAAGAGTTCAGGTCGGCACTTGGGCGGTTAGCCTTTATGATGTCGGCCTTTGGCCACCTCAAGCCGTTGTTGGGCCCCCTCTACAGCTGGGTGACAGCAGTGGATCACTGCACGACCTTGCAGGTGCCTGCGGCGGTCCTCATGATATTGATGTTCCTGAAAAGGACGCTCGTGTCCGACGTAGCCCGGACGAAGGTGAGGCCACCGGAGGAAAATGAAGAGGACCATTTCTTCCGCTCCGATGCAAAAGCTGAGGGGGAGCTGGTGGTCATTGGAGGTTGGTGTTGCGGGGACTCCCCGGACCGTGCAAAATGCAGGTGGTTTTCAGTCAAGCTGGACCGGAGCACGGTTCCCTGGGCTTTTGAAGCTGGTGAACCCTACAAAGCAATTGCATCTTTGGAGTTGTTGGGGACGTTGGCCTCCTTGGTGGCCTTCCCATTGTCGCGGGGGAAGTCAAAGAAGTTCCATCTATCCGCTGGGACCGACAATATGGGGAACCGTCACCTTGTGAGTCGTTTGCTGACCACCAAGTTCCCGCTATGCATCATCCTCATGCAATTGGCCTGGTGGCTTCACACCCGGGAGTTGGAGCTACAATTGGATTGGCTTCCGAGGCTTCAGAATCGCGAAGCAGACGCATTGACGAACGGGGATTTTTCGGGGTTTGACCCGAGTCTTCGAGTTGAGATCAAGCCCGACGACCTTCTGGAGAAAGACTTCAAGCAGCTGATGGACTTAGGTAGTGAACTCTATGGCGAAGTCAAAGAGTTGAGGCGAAAGAGGAAAGAGGGCAATGTTCGGCCCGTTCCTGCCTCGAAGAAAACAAGGAGCTCGGACTTGATTGGACCATGGTGATCGAAGACGTTCGTTGAAAGGGGGGACATGAATGAGGGCGCTTCGATCTTAAGCNAAGGAGCTCGGACTTGATTGGACCATGGTGATCGAAGACGTTCGTTGAAAGGGGGGACATGAATGAGGGCGCTTCGATCTTAAGCAGTAAGGTCGAATGGTGCGTCCGACGCTGTCTCTCCTTGACTCGAACTCGAGCACTCGTCCANTGTATTACCTCCGGTAACTGCGTGCGACGTTGTTTTGCGGCCTGACCAAAGGAGTACGCCTTTGGTCAGGTATTCACGTGCGTAAGTACTGGCTGTCCCGCGGGGTGGACTAGTCCATCGGAGTGGGACTGCCAGGGATGTAGCCGTGCGGGGTTGGCAATGTATTTGCCAACNCACGTGCGTAAGTACTGGCTGTCCCGCGGGGTGGACTAGTCCATCGGAGTGGGACTGCCAGGGATGTAGCCGTGCGGGGTTGGCAATGTATTTGCCAACCCCTTTGCGACGTTTGTCTGCGTGCGTTGTGAGGAATGTAATTCCTCCATTACCTTCGTACTCGTTGCGGGGTCGGGAATGTATTTCCCAGACCTGGTTTTAT
>BGPT01000285.1:440556-496971 GCA_003297045.1 Symbiodinium sp. clade C Y103
GAAAGTATTTCCCAGACCATCCACTTAGAGTGACTTTGAATATCTTGGTCACCGCTAGCATGGGGTGGCCCAAGTCAAATCCTTTCAAAGAAAAGGTACCCCGCCCACCCACACCTAGGGGGGGACATGAATGAGGGCGCTTCGATCTTAAGCAGTAAGGTCGAATGGTGCGTCCGACGCTGTCTCTCCTTGACTCGAACTCGAGCACTCGTCCAATNGAATGAGGGCGCTTCGATCTTAAGCAGTAAGGTCGAATGGTGCGTCCGACGCTGTCTCTCCTTGACTCGAACTCGAGCACTCGTCCAATTAAGTGAGTGAGAAAAAAGGAGAATTATTATCAAGTCCGAGTGTCCTGCATCATTAAATATAATTGGATAAGAAAAGTAAGTTTACTAAAGGACGACGAGGTATGTATTACCTCCGGTAACTGCGTGCGACGTTGTTTTGCGGCCTGACCAAAGGAGTACGCCTTTGGTCAGGTATTCACGTGCGTAAGTACTGGCTGTCCCNTGTATTACCTCCGGTAACTGCGTGCGACGTTGTTTTGCGGCCTGACCAAAGGAGTACGCCTTTGGTCAGGTATTCACGTGCGTAAGTACTGGCTGTCCCTGAATTTGCTGCTTCTTCAAGGTTGGGTCTTCTACTATGCCTCCCTGGCTACTATAGTATAGGTGTGGTAAGTAAATAGATGTTAATTGTGTCATAATGTGTCTATGTATACCTAAATAGATACATACACATGATTGTGGGTGTTCATCTTGAGAAAATTGAAACAACGGGGGCATCCACAAGAACATGCTAAGTTGCTGGCCACACCCGGGTGATGCGCCACAAGCGACGGCGATTGTAGAGGTTCCGGGCACGGGCTGGCTGAATTTGTTCCCACGTCATGTTGTGCTCACGCCTTCACCGTTCACACCGTTCACGGCCCTGGCAGTCCTATGGCGAGCCGCTTCTTGAACCTCCAGAGATCATGGAAGTGCTGGCCGACGATCCCAGAGTGGCATCTAGGGTCAGCAGAAAGACAGGCGTGTGTCTCAAGTGTTTTTTAACCACGAAAAATAAGGACTTAAACATAACAAAACACATTGGGATTCTTCCATGATGGGGGACGCCTCAATTTGTGGTCATTTAGTGGGAAACATGTTTTTAAACCAGAACAGGGTTCCAAATTTTGAGGTTAGCCCCGTGTTGTGGTGAGACTGTAGGCACGAAACCCATCAAATTCCCCATACCCACTGGACAAATCTTGGTGATTCTTCAGGAACAGAGAAATGGGTTTGGGCCAAAATTTAGGACGACACAAAGGACAGATTTTGGCCGTGTTGCATAGGCATCACATTTCGACACATGGCCAAGTGGTGATAAGTGGATGTGCAGAGGGCAACAGCATTTGGGTTTCAGCCATTTTGAAGGGCAGTGGCATGGGTATATCATGGTATACCAATGTATTTCCACAGCTAAAGAAGGGCTGTGTGTCTTCACCATTTGTAAAGGAATGGCATTTTTTGTTTTTGAACAATCTTTGTGTAATGTAGCGAATCTTCATTGACGTTTGGGCATGATGGATGTGCATTTCCCACTGGTGGATCAATGGGGTGCCCCTGCCTGCTGGTTTTCTGATGATTGGGGATGCGCGCTTTCAACAAAAGGACCGCGAAGACGTCTTGGAGCACCACAAGGAAGGCGGTGAGGCTTGGCTCAGCGGGCCGACGCCACATTGTTGGCAGAATTCATTGTGCTGGGTTTTGAATTACTACCCAATCATCAGGTATTCTACGAGTTTTTTTGGTTGAATTAGACCTTTCGAGACTCAACCAAATTAAATGCCTGCATTGACCCTGATGCATTTTCGCAGGATGCAGAGCTTGAGGACATTCCATTTTGATTCTTGAGAGGCGGGACCAGTTTTGATTGGGTCAGTTTTGATTCATCAGGGAAGCAAGGGCTGTCATGGGGAAGCAGCGCAACTGGTTGCAAGCAAAACCCGAAGTCAATGTCCACAGACTTTCTTTTCTTAATTTGAACGCGACAACTGTCACTTTGCCCCATCTCAAGTTGAGAATGCACCCAGAAACGCCGGGATCACCATGCCAACAGGAGGAGTGAGAATGGCGAGCTGCGGCCAGAGCTGCGTTAAATGTTTTGGAGAAAAACTTTCAGCTGCTTGTGCGTTTGGAAGGTCGGCCACTGAAGTGACTTCCACTAAGTCACTATGATTCTTTGCAATCTTTTGATTTAATATGCTAAATGCAAATCCCCGTTCTTAAAGGTTACCAGTAGTACCGCACAAGGCGGTGGCGGAAGTTTCAAAGATAGGAAACCTATAGGAGAGTTTGATTGCTGTTGTAGCTGTTGTAGCTGTAGTTGTCATGTAGTTGAAGTTGTAGTTGTAGTTGCTGTAGTTGTAGTTGCAGTGATTGTTGTGGTGTAGTTGTAGTCGTAGTTGTAGTTGTAGTTGTAGTGCAGTGCAGTGTAGTGTAGTTGTAGTGGTGATTGTGGTTGTAGTTGTTGGAGTTGTAGCTGCAGTTGTTGGAGGTGTTGCATTTGTAGTTGTAGCTGTCATGTAGTTGAAGTTTTAGTTGTAGTTATTGTAGTTGTTGTTGTAGTTGCAGTTGTAGCTGTTGTAGTTGTAGTGGTTGTTGTGGTTGTTGTTGTAGTTGTAGTCGTAGTGGTAGTTGTAGTGCTAATGTAGTTGTAGTTGTAGTTGTAGTTGTAGTTTGTAGTCGTAGTTGTAGTTGTAATGTAGCTGTAGTTGTGGTTGTGGTTGTACTTGTGCTTGTACTTGTAGTTGTGGTGTAGTCACATCCAAACTTCAAAAGTCGACCCGAAACCTTTAATTTTTAATACTTTTGACTTGGAAATGTGCTTCGCGCCACAACAACGTGCACTTTTTCGACATCGAATCGTCATCGAATCGTCAAAAAGTAGCACTCAGTTTTTTACACTTTTGACTTCCACATGTGCTTCGGACCACAACGGCGTGCACTTTTTCGACATCTCCATTTCCAAAAGCGCTCCGGACCTGACAGTTTTTAACACTTTTTACTTCCAAATGTGCTTCGCGCCACAACGGCGTGCACTTTTTCAACCTCGCAACGTCCAAAAGTGGTCCCGACATTTAGTGTTTTTAACATTTTCACTTCCAAATGTGTTTCGCGCCACAACGGCGTGCACTTTTCACGAAAGCTAGCGGTAGCTAGCTTGAGCCTATTCTTGCTTGAGCAAGGGGGGGGGGCAGGCCCGAGTCCGACACAGTGTTTTTTCACACGAACCCCCCCCCTAGGCTCCCCGGCCCTTTTAGAGCGGTCTTGGAAGCAAATAGTCACGGGTTCGAATCCCGCCCGGGGCGGTCTGAGGTCCTGCTGGATATCACTTTCAGCGTCACAGTCTGCTGATGACTTCTGGTCGTTTAATCAAAAAGCTCTTTGAAGGCCTTCTCTAAAGATCCCCTGCGGAGGCATAGGTGTATGTTCTGCATTTGTTACTCGTTTATTTTGCATGAATGCCGACGCTAACAAACATATGTTTCCATTTCTTTTTTACCGCTGCTCAACATGTCGCCATACACATGGACACGTTTGTCCTTACCATTTGTTCTTGCATTTCTCCACATGTGTGTTTGCATTTCTTAACATATGTCACATCATATGTCTTTGCATGTGCCCCTACTTGCTCGACCTTTTGTGCTTACACATACGTGTACGTGCTCGACAGATGTACTTATATTTGACCGCAACTTCACGCAACACAACTAATTTATGCCACAAGAAACACAAACACATGCCTTAAGAAATGCATCAACAAATGCAAATAAATGCAACCACATATGCATAAGATCTTGTTTTATGAAAGTAAGATCTTATTTTATGATCATGTCATTACACAAAAGAACATTTTACTTTCACAAAATAAAATGTCGCATGTAATCTGTTCCAGCATGTACGGTTTGTGTCGTACATATGCAAAGATATGTACAGAACAAATGTAAACAAATGCCACAACAATTGCAGCCACATGCCACAACAAATGCAGATATATAATTGTCACAACAAATGCAATTAAATGCCGCAACAAATGCTAACAATGGCCCCATCAAATGCAACCAAATGCAGAATTTTGCGTCCAAAAATGTATCAAACACATGTAAAATTATTTTTGGGGTCCAGACCCCTACAGAGTAATGTTTTTGGATTAAGTTAGAATATATTATAGTTTCTGCAAATGTTCTCAAACGTATTCAAATTTGAGCCCCACAAAAAACATAATTCTTGGTGGGGCTCAAAGTTGCAGACTACGTATGTTCTTTGCACTTTTTGTCAAAAAGTATTCACATTTCAACCCGTGTTTCTAATAGTTAAAACCACCCGGGGTTTCAACTTCTAATCTATAGTTCCTCGCAAATCTTATCAGAAGTATTCAAATTTGAGCCCCACAAAAAGATATAATTTTTGGTGGGGCCTACACTTGACGATTAGATACGATTTTTGGAATCTCGCCAGCACTAGTCAAATTTGAGCCCCCCTAAAAATTGTAATTTTTAGGGGGGCGCAAGGCCCAAAGTTGAAGAGTAAATATGACTAAATATGGTCTTTGCATATCTTGGCCAAAACACTCGGGGTGTTCTTAACATGAACATGAACCAACCACGGCCCAAAGTTGAAGATTATATAAATATGCTCTTTGCAAATCTTGTCAAACGTATTCCACCTTCAGCCCCACAAAAAACCGCTGTTCCGCGTGCTTTCGTTCACCACCCCCTGGGCCTCAAGTTCGACATCTCAACTTCCACAAGTGCTCCGAAACTGACAATTTTTAACGCTTTTTACTTCCACGCGTGCTTCGCGCCACAACGGCGTGCACTTTTTCGACATCTCAACTTTTAAAAATGCTACGAGAATGGTGTGTTTTGACGCTTTTCCCTTCCAAATGCGCTTCGCGCCACAATGGCGTGCACTTGTTCCACATCTCAACTTCCCAAAGTGCTCCGAACATGTGGTGTTTTAACATTTTGACTTCAAAATGTGCTTTGCGCCACCACGGCGTGCAATTTTTGATCTCTCATATGCCCAGATGTCTCCGCACCCGCCGCTTTAGCGAGCCTAGTTTTCGACTGTCCGGAGCCACAAAACATCGGAAAAACACTGTGTTTCGCGACATTTCTACCTTTTTGCGCATCTGCATCTTCTCTCTTCTGACTTTCTCATCCCTGATGGTTCCTCACATCTTGGCTTTTCCATCTCTCCATATTGTTGGAAGTTTGACTTTTCCACCTCTCCATATTGTCGGAAGTTTGACTTCGAAGCTTCCTTCGCTCATGATGTTATATATAATTGTATTGCTGTGTATGTATATCTATACATCCTGGAGCAGATACGGAAATGTCAAAGATTTCCTATTAAAATGATGGCAATATCTGTAAGAATTCCATATTCTGTGTACTTCAGGATGGCTTTATCTGTATATTGGGAAATCATGGAGGGGAAGCATCCCACCTGGTTTGTGGAGGATGATGAGCACTTGACATTGCATTAAAACAGAAGTACCGCAATGTATATCGCAGGATATTCCATGTGTATTTGACTCAAAGTTTTATTGCTATGGTATTTGGCAGCCTTGAGAATTCCGGAATTCCACACTGTTGGCGCTGGTCACTTAGGGTGTGTGAACCCACCAAAAGAATTGACGTGAAATCAATCATCAGAAACATGTAGAACATCCGAACAAAAAAAAGTACAAGGAAAATTTAGGTGCCCTCGGCAAGGATGGCTGGAAACGAATCATTGCTAGCACGTGGAGGGGATGTCATGTGGGTCGTGCCCTTTTGAGCACTGTGATGCCGCTGTGGCCGGAAAACTTTGTGGCTCAAGGGACCAACGTTTTTAAAGGGACCAAAGAGACCATGACGGAGTTGCAGTGGGCATATTTCCACGGGCTCCGATGGGCGCCGTGCTATTTGGCCGCTCAACATGTGCATCCAACTCGCCAAGTCTGACACCCAGCCGAAATCGAGACCCCAAGACCCATGACATGACAAGCGTTTGTGTTTTCATGGGTTGTGAGGATCCCTTCTGAACACCCAGTGGTGCATGGGATGCACACTGTGATATCGTTGTGTGTGCTTGTTGCTTTTATCATTCGAACATTCTGCAAGGAAAAATTCTGCTGATGTAGACGTGTGTGCGACAAATGTTTTGCAAAACATTGTCATCAAATATTCAATACTGTTGCAAAAATTGCCATAGAGTGCTTTGACACTAGATGATCGTGCTTGAGTGGGGCGGAAGAGTTTTGTGGAGGAATCTTGGGTTCCATCCCATGAAATCAGGTTGAAGTCTGGCGGAACGTGGACGTTCCCAACTTCGTCAACCACGTCCACCGAAAGGCCTGGCATTTTGGTTGCAGACTTAGGGCGTTTGCGCCCTGGGCAATACGGTTGAATTTTGACCCGTGTTGTTGGCGAGATGATGTCGGTAGAGGGCACGGCAATTGCCATCGTGTGACCATAGCGGAGAGCAGACTTCAAAATCTCCACTTGCCTACTGGACTAAGCAGGCAGAATCAAACATGTTTAGCTGAAATCGCATGATTGTTTTTTGGGATCGGAAACCCTCGTGACATGAAAATCTAGAAACCATACACTGCAGAAACAGCATGCCTCAATGGAGTTTTCAACCTAATTATCTTAGTCGAGCACGTTTGTGGTAGCCTGGGAATGTTCATCACCATTCACTGTTTTCACAACCAACTAGAGACGATTTGACGAACATTTTGGTTTGCTAGACGCAACACGAATTGCCAAGTTTCAGTGACCCCCACGATCCGTGGGAAACGCTATCTTGCTAATTCTTTTAATTGCTGCACACCCACACGCACAGCACGACACAGACTTTAAATTTCAATCCCACTTGCAGTCCTCCAAACCAGAAGGGTCCAGTCAGCATCCATTGATGCGTCAATGCCTCAGGCGGCTGCGGAGCGCATGGCGTTCTGGCAATTTTTCCAGGAGTTTGGAGTGATTGGACTGCTGGATGTCAACTGGGAAACGAGATGGAAAATGTTTTCTGCTATATGTTCAATTTAAGTCCAGCCTTATGCGCGTCATATGTGTGGATGAAAAGGGAAGCTCAGCTCCGCGGAACAAAGTTGAGGTGACCTTTGTCTTGGTAAATGAAGGATCAAATCTTGTTCAAGTAGCAGTGGAACAACGAGAGGACCTACCCACCGTGATTTATGCACTTGTTGCACGTTTCTACATGAAATTGTTCGCATCATTTCATGTTTCAGATGTTTCAGTCATTTTTGTCTGAATGTTCATGCGTACAGCCCAAGTTCATCCCCACCGGATCTTCGGGAACGGTTGCCTGAACGTCTCAACAGCTTGCTGCCCAGGATTTCCAAGATGCCGTGGCAGAGATGGCAAGGTGCTGCTGTCCTTCCACTTTCGTGGAGGAGGGGGAACTTCGAACCTAGGCGGGGGACGACAGAAAAATGGATCTCCAAACCCTTCAATTTCAGCGGCGCCTTGGAAATCGTTTGTTTCAAATCTGAGAAGTGAAATTGAATCAAGCAAGTTGCAACCGGAATCCAACTTGATCCCAACTCCAAACGACACATCCACTTCAGCTGGCAAGTAGAATTGAAAAATTAAACTGCTCAAACTGCAGCTCGGATGGGTTGCTGCGGTGCCATGCCAGGGTTTCAGGGCCTGCGACATGGCCCTCGATTTGCAGTTTCGACTTCGGCGGCATGTGCCTTCGCACTTTCCGGCTGTGGTACTGTCATACTGTCGTAATTGCTTAGTTCATCTAACATGGGTTTACAGATGTATGTGGCTAAATTTTTGCCTTGGACTTATTCAAGAGTCAAGAGTTCGATTGATGCCACAATATTGCAAAAATTCTGGAAGAACAGGGGCTCCGATTTTTTGGCGTCCAAGGAAACCCCGTGTGATTGTGTCCCAGGCTTTGCGTCAATCTTTGTTAGACACAATGCTGTTTTTGTTTGTAACGCTGTTGTTGAAGTGCAAGACTTCGAAGCTTTGCAATGTGTACAGGATATTTGGCTTAGTTGAGCTCGCGTTTGCAATCGCAGGGGCGTTCACGGTTGTTTGAATCAAGATGTGAAAGCGGGTTCATGTTGTTTCTGTGAATCTGCCCACTTGCAACTTTGCTCACTTCAAGGACTGCATCACAGTCCGTTCGCTGTTTGGCGCTCGCTGCCCCGATGGTTCCTTTGCTGCTGATAGCTTGTGGCTGCGTGGAGGTTTTCTCACTCGGAGTGGGTGACTTCGTTGCAGTTGATTGACTGATCAGGTCATAGTGTGCCTTACAACCAAGCAGAAGTGAATTGGGTCCCCCAATCAATCCAAGGTAACTGGTAGCTGGCAGTTCTGTTCCGGGTGCTTTTGCTCCAGCATTTTGTTTGGTTCAGGCATCACCGTTGGGCTGAAGATGCTCACATTGCTTTTCATCGGTGGTGCGGAAGTGCATAGCTTTCGGGCTGCCAGCGAACAGATGCAGGCGGCCGAATTGTCACCCTACAGCCCAGGTTCATAAATGGACTTTCCAGGCTTTCATCCCACACAGGGTCAGCTTCGATGCAGTTTTGCTGCGTATGCTTTGCACGCCATTGAAGGCTTGGAGTCTACCTTCCGCCCGCTTTTTCCACCCAAACGGTGCGAAGAAACCCTGTGGGTTTGGAGATGTTTGCAGCCCAGCTTTGTTAACCATCAATCATCCGAACAATCAGTGCAGAGAGATTCTTGCAATTCAGCCCTTCAGGGCAGTGGGGCCAAAGAAACGTGTTGAGTTTTTTCCACAACGCAGTGAAATCTCGGACGCGTTTCAAGAAATGCCTTTTTGGTCAATGACCTGTAGGCACTCATGCGCAATCTGAGGTGGATAGGATTGGCTGTGCCACTGCAGTTTGCTACTTCCTCTTCATACCCTGCTTCACTTTCTGTTTGCGAAGTAAAACGTGGCCATGCGGAAGGTTAAGGCAGTGGTCATGAAAACTGCGTGCGGCAAGGGCAATGTCTTAGTATGGCCGCAGGGCCTTGAAAGCGAACAATTTTTCAAGGACCGGACTTGCGCAAAGTCTGCCGATGTTTCTGGTTGTCCTTGCGAAGTCATGGCCACAGGCCACAAGCATATCAGAATGACTCAACAAAACACGGCAACCGTATCATGAATCAATACAAATCCAATACAGGGTGTCCCAGGAATGATTCGTTTTGCGTGCATTTCTCACACGACTAGCTGTCCATGCTGGTGAGGATTCCACGTTATCGAAGCGCCTGCTTCGGTAGTTGCTTGCGTAAGGCTGCGCGGTCGTCGAATTTCAGAAACATGGTGTTCAAAAAGTGGTGATTGTCCAGAGGTTAAACCCATTAGTCATCAGAAATGTTGTAGTCATTAATCTCACTGATTATTCCATTGAACAATTCCTCAAATGTCCATGTGTTCCCTGCAACTTGCATCAATGCTGGGTGCAGTGCCAAGGTATGGCATATGCTTGGCTCGCTCTGGCCCATTTCTCGGACTCCTGGTTGCAGATGGTCATGGGCAAATGTCGCCTCATCAGTGAATCGCCCAGCCCCAACATAAAAGGATACTTGGGTGTGCATCTCCGTTAGTCGCTGGTTTATGACAATGGAAAATATATGAACATATACTTATATCTGGGATATCCTCAGTTATACATGGCTGAAATATCCACTTGCTAAGTCACAGGCACATCCAAGCATTGAAACCAGCCAACCAGCCTCCCCCTGCTATTGGTCCAAAACCAAGCATTTTTTTGACTTTTTGCAGGCTGGACAATCGAACACAAGAAATTCGGGCATTTTTTCAATGCAAATTCGAGCGCAAATATTCGCAAAATGAACGCACATATCCACAAACAAACACACACACACACACAAAAAGGGGTCACTCTTATTCGAGCGTTTTTGTTCTGAGTTTGAACTTCCTCTGGAACTTGTAACCCAAAAATCTCGTAGCCAAAATTTGAGTATAAAATTTGAAGGTCCAGGTATGTCTATAGTCTATATATAATATATTATATAATATATACATACATAACATAACTATGTTATATATATATATACATATCGCAACATAAGATTCTGGGCTCTCATTCTTGGTCCTGTAGCTCGCCCGTCGCGAGACAAGGAGATCAAGAACTCCATCCTGGAAAAAGCTCCTTTTTCCAGGCCAGTTCTGGCTTGGTATGTGCTTATCCCACTCATATCCCAGCATTTTGGTGATCATGAAATGTTCCAAGATGTTCCAAGTGATGGTGAGTGGCGTATATATGTTTTTTTTTTTGATTGGATTACTTACAACAATCGTGGGAACTATGATGTTGGTGATCATGTTTGGGAATAGTCATTGCTTAACTTATAGTTTAGATTACCAGTTTGATCTTGCCGAAAAAGGTCCCATCCTTATGGTGAGATTGCCATTGAATTCTTGCAGGGTCGTTTCAAAATTGGTTTCAGATGATGGGTGAAGCACTATCAACTAGAAAAATAATGATAAACTGATAAACATGAAACTTGAGGTTTGATCAGTGATTAACTTGGGATGTACGCGGCAACAATTGAGACTTCCTTGATTTTGAATTTCCCAAGAAAAAAAACGCAATGTTCCCCAATATGACAATGTTCATAGGTCAAATGACTGACTGAAAAACAGAGGACTTTGAGGTATACCCCATTTTGTTCAAAGTCTTCTGGGAGTTTTGGGAACCCAGTTGCAGCCCCTTTATATAATTGGTTAATAATCTGGCAAACTGTTGGGTGTATGGAGAATATATCGAACTAGTTGGAGTAGGTTGTAAACCAACAAACATATCTGGGTGGCCCCTTTATGCTGGCGCATGATCCACTTGCCAAACCATTGGTTTCCACCAGCCTGTTTGGCATGTTGTAATGCCCATAGACCCCGTAGCTGTAAATAAAATAAATGCCGACAAACAACAGTTGACCCTTACCTTTTGGTTTAAATAGAAGTTCTATTAATTATATGATATTATATGCCTATACATATATATATATATATATATTATATACACCATCAATACCATCATATACCAACACAATTTTTGCAGTGCCCACCTGCGTCAGGGTTGACCCTGCCCCCTGCATCAGGATGGGTTTGTTGCTTCTTCTCCACCTTCTCCCATCCCCGGCAGCACTTCACCTGCGACGCGCTCTGGCAGTGCTGGGGCTTTGGCTGGCGAACAGCGGGCGGAGGATGATGGCGTGGCCACTGGTGGGGCGGCACATGGGGAAGGGATGGTGGAGAGTCTTAGGTCGTGAAGGCAGTGTAGCGGGTGAATATGTTCATATATATATATATATATTCACAAATTGCATAGAATCGTCTATTCGAAGGGTTTTTTCTCTTTTTTCCACACATGAACCCGCAACAATGGTTAAAAATACTCAGTACTCATCAGAGAATATTGAACAACATCGAGAGCATAGTCCCTGATGGTAACAATGATTGTGAGCACAAGGGAAAATTGATGTTGGGATGCTCATGTCTCCTTTTTCAAGAGTTTGGTTTTTGAGCCCAAGCTAGCCACTAGATNATGAGATGTCTGTAAATTGTAAATATTTTAAACGACCCAGACCCTCTGCAGTATCCCTAACCTTGTACTTTTAGAATTCTTTACATATTTACTTTCAATAAATTTCTATGGGTACTTGGGGGGTCTAGTTAAGTAGTTTCAAATCACTAGATTTCACTCAACTTCCGAAATTTAAACGTGTTTATAGTATGTAACTAGAAAATACAATTTAAGATATGATAAGAGGTAATCATAAGTATTATTCTCAGTATAGTATATAGAAACTTCCATTCTTTTTGAACTTCCCAAGTTGGGGCAAGATCCGCAGGTCTTCTGGTTCGGCGTGGGCACCTGTCTACACTACNTCAGTATAGTATATAGAAACTTCCATTCTTTTTGAACTTCCCAAGTTGGGGCAAGATCCGCAGGTCTTCTGGTTCGGCGTGGGCACCTGTCTACACTACGAGTGCATCAGCACCTTCCGCCGCGGTCTCCTTGCAGGCGTTCTCAGGCCGCCGAAAAAAAACTATGGCCATGCTGTTTTTCTTAGGGGAAAATGGGGATGTAAGAATGAAAAATGGTGGCTTAACTGGGGCAACATGGTGATTTGACTTGGTAAAATTGTTGTGAAAATGGTGGCTTAATCATCAACAATATTGATTTGTTGATTAGAAACTGATGGGATATGAGATATCTAACCAACTCATACCAACTCAATATGATATATATNAAATGGTGGCTTAATCATCAACAATATTGATTTGTTGATTAGAAACTGATGGGATATGAGATATCTAACCAACTCATACCAACTCAATATGATATATATTTGGGTGTGCCTGAAAATGGTGTGTACCCCCCCCTGAGTGGCTATTTTGATGGGGAAAATGATAGTAAGCTATGGCATTTGGAGGGTACCCTATTTTCAGTCAAACCTAAATTGCGTTTCACAATAAAATTGGAATTTGGGGGCTATTGCTTTTTTTGATATGTAGACAGACATAGGATATGTATATATATATATATTTTTAGTATTCAATATCAAAGCCATAAGATGTCCACATCTGACCCCTTGCAACCTTAGTTTTCAATGTGTTTGATCAATCACAACTGAGCAGAGTGTAGAGTTGACCTCCTAGTAGCAGAGGAGCTTTGGTTGACGGCCCCCCCATAGCTCATTGTTTGCAAAAGGCNATCACAACTGAGCAGAGTGTAGAGTTGACCTCCTAGTAGCAGAGGAGCTTTGGTTGACGGCCCCCCCATAGCTCATTGTTTGCAAAAGGCCTATTTTTGATGATCAACATCCTCATTTTGGTTGGTCAGTGTCCCCACATGTGTCCCTGTTCTTCATCGGTTCAACATCCACACTGTCGGTTGGTCGATAGTTGCATTTATTGTTTGTTCGTGTCCCCCTTTCTGGTCGCTTAAACTCCATATACCCCATATCCCCAGTTTGTTTGGATCACAAGTCAGACGTTTTCATCCTCCAAACTTCTTCCCTTCCTTAGTTTAAGGGGAAAAAAAACAGCAGGAACTCACAACGGAACGATCAAAGGCCCATGTTTTCGGAGGCAGCTCCATGGAAGCACCGACTGGCTCGACGAGGCGTCATTGATGAACATGATTCAGCCAGGATCAATGTGTTTTTCAAGCAGCAAAGCAACGTTGTTTATCTTTGGGTTCTAGCAGTCCAACTCAAAAACTGGGTGTAGCATTTAGCGATATTCAAACAACAAAAACAAGGAAAACATCATCAACATGTCTTAAATCATCCAACATCATCACCAAAAAGTGTCAAACTTCAACCATCCTTTGCATTTNGTGGGAAGAGCCCCTTGGTGGTGAACCATGGGATGGCCATGGATGGCCACATGTTCAAGCTCTGGTGGAGCAAATGGTTTAACTATGTTTATATAACTAATTATTCATAATTATTCTATATTATTTTTGGATTATTTTGGTAAGTTTTAATCAATTTACTGAAGACGTTTACCATCATTTACCACCTGGAATAGCAACGAACATGTGGATTTGACCATCAAACACGGGGATTTGATGAACAAACATAGTTTGCAGCGGCAAACATGGAATTTGAAAAGGATTTTCAACATGACCTAACCAACAGAAAGAGGGATTTGGCCAGCTGACGCTGGGAATCAGNAAACATAGTTTGCAGCGGCAAACATGGAATTTGAAAAGGATTTTCAACATGACCTAACCAACAGAAAGAGGGATTTGGCCAGCTGACGCTGGGAATCAGGCAATATAAGATTAGTTGGTGGATGGCGTTATTTGTTGTCAGCTTTGAACCATAGAAATGGGATCATCGTTTTGGGAAGGGGTCAACCACCAGTCCCAAAGCAAAGACTCCAAGATGTTTCATCAACAAATTTGGAGACTGCAACCAGCAGAAATGGGGGTGAGTCAGTACAGCAAAGTGCTTGAGATTGACGATGGTCATCAGAAAGCAACGTGAATGGAAGGTTTTGAGTGTTGACATTTTGGCCCATCCCGAATCCCAAATGGCAATCGTTTAAATTTAAATAAGCAGTATAGGAATTCCTTCACAAAAGCATGATTTTCACTCCTGGCTTGTAACAAATAAAGGGGTTCACCACCAAATATTACTGGATTGATTTGTCACAGAAAATCTATAGCCAAGTTGATCAAGATCTGGAATATGAACCAACATTCATCCCCCAAAATGACCCAAGAATCCTAGGTATATCTACCACAAAAGGATAGCCATGGAACCATATATGGGGTATCCTTGGAGACGTCTCCTGCAGGTATCCAAAGAACGAGACCGAGTTGCTGGCCCATGACAGCGGCTTGGCAATGATTTTCCGGGCTTCCTTCTCTGAGAAGACAACTTTATGTGAACCAGATGTGTTGAAGTCTATGTGCCACGGTCAAAACATGATTAGTTTTCGCACAGAAGGGTTTGTTTATACACACTTTAATAGGCTGTGATATGGAGTAATATACCCATTATAAGGATTTCCAATTGCCAAGATGGGATGGATGACCATAACCCGTATAATCACCATGTTTCGACCATGTCACATATGACATTATATGACACAATATATTGACATGATATATTGACATGATATATTGGCATGATATATTGACATGATATTGACATGATATGAGCACACTGTTGGAATGATTGGGAATGACATTATATCCATTTAGATCCTTGCAGAAAATTTGAACGGAAATTCAACAAACAGAAATCACGCGACAAATTTGACCGAGGGCTTAGACACGGTCCTGTTGTTTCTGTAGCCTTTACCGAAATGGCGGTTGCTGACTCTTGTGATTGTCCATTCTTGGATGTCCCAGATGTGCGTAGATGTGATCTTTTCAAAGAAGTGGGGAGAAGTGGTTTGAGGCACCATGCTGAGAGGCCACAAATTTCTTGGTTACAAAAGCAAAATGGCTTAGTTCTGCTTGTTCATTGAACAATTCTTTAGTCGCACTCATGTTCATTTGCTCAGACAGCATATCAAATCTTTAAGAGTCTTTACCCTCTGGTAAACTAACATAACTATGGAAATCACCAGTTTTAGTGGGAAAATCCACTATTTCTATGGCCATTTTCAATAGCAAACTGTTAGTTTACCAGAGGGTACCTGGTTGGTGGTTTGACCGATTTCTTATTTCCCATCCCATCAGGGATTTCATCCCGTTGTGAACGTGGCTTTGGTCGGTCCTCTCACATCTAGGAAAGTAGGTGAAGGCAGAAATCCGCATATTAATTATAAGTGGGTATGGGTCAAAATTAGATACCCCTAAAATTGGATTGTTAAAACTAAACATAGACTAAAATCTGTGTCTGTGGTCCCACAGGGCTTAAATTTTGACTCATTCCCAAGTATCGAATGAGAAATAGAGAACCAGACTTGGATGACTTTCCATGGCTTTCCTCAGATCTCTTTTGAACACATTACCCAACTTTATCCAATATAAATCCTTACTGGTGCTTAGCAGGGAATGAGGGAATGACCTATAATAACCATTAATAATCATCCCATTCCCCCATTCCCTACTAAGCACCAGTAAGAATCGAACATTGACTTTTTCAAGGTATACGCAAGGTTCATGTTTCGCATAGCCTCGCCATGTCACCCTCTCTACTTTGGCAAATCTCCAGCGACCGAGGATGGATCGCTGGCACATTGGATGGATGGAAGGAGACCAAAAGGGTAATAGTTTTGCCCAGCTTTGGGAAAGTGATATGAATTCAAAGACTTTGACTGGAGATGGGTATGGGCCAAGTCCATTGGGCCCACCCGATTGGGTATTTTAAGGATCTGAAACTGAAACCATCAATTTGGACCAATTTTTGGGGTTCAATAGAAAACATCACTTTTTGGCATGAGCCAAATTGCGCATTGATAGAACTCGTTGCTGGCGGTTTCACATCTCTTCTATCGTACCTGAGATTAGGATTTCAAAACTTTCATATTTTGAGGATGTTTGCAACCACGAACCGGTAGAGTGTACTGTAGCCAAATACACGTTTGTTATTCATGCTCCGAGT
Source organism: Symbiodinium sp. clade C Y103 (assembly GCA_003297045.1). Taxonomy (NCBI): domain Eukaryota; class Dinophyceae; order Suessiales; family Symbiodiniaceae; genus Cladocopium; species Cladocopium sp. clade C. The sequence goes on from BGPT01000285.1 coordinate 456,686, forward strand.
CAGCATCACAAATTGCTGATTTGATGCAATCAGAGCGCTGCCGTGAGTTTGGCTCGATCATTCTATATACAAAACAACAAAACAGTGTGAGAGAAATTGTCGCTGCCGCTTGCGACTTCGATGCTGCAAGTCTACGTAGCTTTGCCAAGCGGAAAGCGGAAAAGTTTCTCTGTGGCAGAGTCCTCCAAAGTTGTGGACTTGAAACGACTTGTCCAGAAGTCCTTTGATCAAGGCTTCTTGAGGCTAGTCACTGCAGACGGATATGTCTTGGCTGATCTGAACCAGTCCCTGCAAGCCGCGGGGCTTCAAGAGGGAGATCACCTGACAGCTGTTGTGCAACAGGCAAAGATGGCGGCAACAGCAGGAGCTTTTGCTATTTGGTGCCTTGGAGGTGATAGGATTGTGACCTGGGGCAGTTCAAATCATGGTCGTGACAGCTCTGCGGTCCAAGATCAGCTTCGGAATGTAAAGCAGGTTCAGGCCACATGGGGCGCATTTGCTGCGATCCTGGCAGATGGATCTGTCGTTACTTGGGGCGATCCANGGATCTGTCGTTGCTTGGGGCAATCGACATTTTGGTGGTGACAGCTCTGCGGTCCAAGATCAACTTAGGAATGTGCAACAGGTTCAGGCCACAAAGTATGCATTTGCTACAATCCTGGCGGATGGATCTGTTGTTACTTGGGGCGATCCAGATGCTGGTGGTGACAGCTCTGCAGTTCAAGATCAGCTTCGGAATGTAAAGCAGGTTCAGGCCACATGGGGCGCATTTGCTGCGATCCTGGCAGATGGATCTGTCGTTACTTGGGGCTATCCAGATGCTGGTGGTGACAGCTCTGCAGTTCAAGATCAACTTAGGAATGTGCAACAGGTTCAGGCCACATGGGGCGCATTTGCTGCGATCCTGGCAGACGGATCTGTCGTTACTTGGGGCGATCCAGATGCTGGTGGTGACAGCTCTGCAGTGCAAGATCAGCTGCGGAATGCGCAGCCGGTTCAGGCCACAAGTTGCGGCGCATATGCTGCGATCCTGGCAGATGGATCTGTCGTTGCTTGGGGCAATCGACATTTTGGTGGTGACAGCTCTGCGGTCCAAGATCAACTTAGAAANCGGCGCATATGCTGCGATCCTGGCAGATGGATCTGTCGTTGCTTGGGGCAATCGACATTTTGGTGGTGACAGCTCTGCGGTCCAAGATCAACTTAGAAATGTGCAACAGGTTCAGGCCACAGAGTTTGCATTTGCTGCGATCCTGGCAGACGGATCTGTCGTTACTTGGGGCGATCCATGGGCTGGTGGTGACAGCTCTGCAGTTCAAGATCAGCTTCGGAGTGTAAAGCGGGTTCAGGCCACAAGTCGCGCATTTGCTGCGATCCCGGCAGATGGATCTGTCGTTGCTTGGGGCAATCGACATTTTGGTGGTGACAGCTCTGCGGTCCAAGATGAACTCGCGCATTTGTAGCGAATGCATTCTCGAGAGTCCAAGATCAACTTCGACCATGACTCCGGTTTGATGATGGACTTTTGTCACGGTATTTAGATCTGTTTGGCAAGCAGGATTACAATGTGGAAGATACAGCCCGCTGCAAAACAGACGATCGTGCTACTTGCCCTTTCAGTGTTTGCATGTACGGATGAATAGAAAAAACCTACAGATCCGCCATCTTATGACATGGTGAACTAATCATGGGATGAATTGCGTTATCCTCAACTTACTGATAGTAATCCGCCATCTACAATCTACGTATATCATATCCGAAATATTTCGAAATTGGAATATGTTGATTCCTATATTGTTTCCAAATATCTTCCAATATGGAGACTCCGAGAAGAATCGCAGTTACTCCTCACATTATCTCACCATTTTTTCCCTGCAATGCCTTGTTTTTCTCCCATGTTTAAACTTTTGTCTTATCTTGCATTAGCTCTTCTTGCCTGATTTTATATGTTTTCAGCTTGACTTGTTTCTGGTGGCTATCTAGTTTGTCTTACTTATATTGTCTGTAAACTTATATTCCTTATCTTTCCACTGTTCAAGTACCCCCGCGTAAGGTTTTTTTCCCATTGGGTGACTGTTTGGTGGAAACGTCATCCTTTCATATAGATGGTACAAAGCCTGTTGAAGGATGATATCTATCTGGAGGAAATGTATGGGAAACTCTAGAACTGGAATCCTTTCAACTGGTAGATGAGTTATACAAGTTTTCTGTTTGAGGCTTCAAGTCAATGTGAGTCTATATGTTTCAATGGTCGGTATCCGCTCCAAGTCTGTTAGGGACTCTGCTCCAGGAATCGACAGTTTCACGGGCACAGGAAGCAGAGCAAAGTGAAATGCTGGCTGCGTGGTTGCGACTGGAGGGNTCCAAGTCTGTTAGGGACTCTGCTCCAGGAATCGACAGTTTCACGGGCACAGGAAGCAGAGCAAAGTGAAATGCTGGCTGCGTGGTTGCGACTGGAGGGGGCTATGGTGTTTTTCCATTGAAGAACTCTTTGGTGGTTTTGAATGTTGGTCATGCATTGGTAGGGATTGGGTGTGGGTCCACAGATGTTGGTGATTGTGTAGTGTTGACCGTCCATTTTTAGCTACCAAAGCTTCGTGACCCACACCCAAATACCAAACACGTCGCTTTGCATGAGGTTCCCACTACATTCAGATTTGCTGCCCCCGCATCACCAGGAATCACCAGANAAGCTTCGTGACCCACACCCAAATACCAAACACGTCGCTTTGCATGAGGTTCCCACTACATTCAGATTTGCTGCCCCCGCATCACCAGGAATCACCAGATCCATCCATTCCCGTGAAGTTCTCGCGTAGCGCCATCGTTTCTTGTCATGGGGAACAAGGAAGGAGGTGGAAAGGTCTTTTGGATCCAAACCAAAAACGGGACCTTGGTTTTCACATCAAAATGAGTTCCCATCCATTGAGCAACACTATTGGAATATCACTTTGATCTGACAGGTACAAAGTCTTCCAAAAATACGGATTTTAGACAGCAAAATCCCAACTTGGAACGTGTCCCNTTGAGCAACACTATTGGAATATCACTTTGATCTGACAGGTACAAAGTCTTCCAAAAATACGGATTTTAGACAGCAAAATCCCAACTTGGAACGTGTCCCGCGTTGACCCATTAATCCGTTTCCCCGAAGATGAAATACCCCTGAATGGTTCAGTATTGGGATTTATTCATATATTTCATATTTGGGGACCCATGGGACCCTTCTTGGTGGTATTTGCAGTAGTGTTAGAGGAATGGAATTATTGGATAACATCGCTGTAGATAAACCCTAAATTTCACCTAGAACCTGAAACATGCTGTCTTGTTTAGATGATTTTACTACTGGATTCTAAAAAAGCGGGGTGTGCTTGCCAGGGTATTTCCACTTCATAAGTGAGTATATGGCCACAAATAAACACTGGGGTTATATTGCAACTTGTGTGGCTTACTACGATGATGATACATGATGATACCCATGTTTAAAAACCAACTGTGCCCGCCAAGTATGGGTACAATATGGGTCGGGAATGAGAGTACTGTAGCCAACTACAGTGGGTAGATGAATGATGATTACAGAATGATAAATCATAATATAGGTATCCTACTGTATCCAACTACAGTGGGTAGATTAAAGCTTATTAAAGATAATATTAATATATCATGATAATATCCAACAATATATCATGTTAAAGATAATATCCAACTACAGTGGGTAGATTAAGCTATAGGTATCCAACATTATCCAACAATATCTTAATCAGCTCATGGTCTACTACTTGGCTATATACTCGTTGAACCATTGTGGGAATCATCGGAGATTTCCCCACGATGATGACAATTCTTTAGCTAAACGAAGTACGGGGCAAAACATCAGCCATACTTAATGATTGATTATAGATAGATAGTATATATATAATGATATATAATCATATAATTGTATATATATATATATAATCATATATAATTATAGTTATATTTATAATCATATATAATTATATGTACAATCATATATATGTAATTATATAACTATACATATATACATGCATCATATTCCCAATATTTCCCAATATTCCCGCACCGTGGTGATACCATTTTTTTGAAGCATCCATTTGTACCCTTTGAGTTGGATAAATCTTCCATGGAACCTGTGGACTGGGCGCTTCTGCAAGGACTGGGCGTTGCAGACCTTCACACCAGACCTGACGCACAATCAACCGCCGGACGTCTTCGGTGATCCTCTCGCGCGGCGAACGGTGGAGCTGCTACAGAGCCTCTGGCGAGAAAAAAGTCGTGGTGGGATGTGGTGGTGGGATGTAAGATGGATTTGGGGATGATTATATATATATATAATATACATAATATAATATACATATATATAATATACTATATATATAATATAATATAATATAATATAATATAATATAATATAATATAATGTAATGTAATGTAATATAATATAATATAATATAATATAATATAATATAATATAATATAATATATATATATGTATAATTTGGGCGTGTTTTACCATCTTTTCGCTTCATCCAAAATTTGGGTAAAGGAGGAGTTGTGCATAGTTATGTCATGAAAAGAAACGGTCTGAAACCAATCTCCAGGCGGCACTTTACCACAGCGGAAGGATCTATTGGATATACCCTCTGGTTATTTAACATAGGCATGGAAAATGGCTCATTTTGGATGATTTCCCCATATTTTCCCAGCTAGAAACCCCCATTTAGTGCGGGGATTTTCCATGGCCATGTTAAATAACCACAGGGCAAGATAATTTTCATTGATCCTGGAAGATGATGACATGTTCTTAAGCTGCGAACCTGACGTGGACTGGCTGCTTTCAGCAAGCATGTGCAACTGGCTGATCTGGTTTGGGCCAAGCACTACAAGTCATATAAGGGTTTCCCCAAAGTGCAGATGATGGTTGGTCTGAAATGAATTACCATGTATTTGATGTGGAGTGTGTAAACCCAGATTTTGCTTGGGGTTCACATTTNAGGGTTTCCCCAAAGTGCAGATGATGGTTGGTCTGAAATGAATTACCATGTATTTGATGTGGAGTGTGTAAACCCAGATTTTGCTTGGGGTTCACATTTTTTGATCTCCATTGGCCATTGTTTTTTGGGTAACCTCCCTATTTCATTGCTGAAATTCACCACGCTTCTACCATCCCATATTCTGCGAGTGAGATTCTCATGTTTGTTTGATCAGACATCCATATTTCATATGTTTGCCTGAACACGAATCATTTGCATTGAACAAACCATAATAAACCCATGAAGCCCATATCTATCCATATCTGATATCTCACTTGCAGAACCCGCTTATTTTTCATCCAAGCCTGCCATTTTGCCCTTGCCAAAGACGTCACGACATGTCACAACGATCCATGGACTGCCCCGAGGCAAGCCATGCCAGGGCTGGATCTGGATGCACCTCTAAGTGGCCTCGACAGTTTGCGAGCCGCTGGGAGAATAGGATGGCTGGGTGAATTCAGCTGGCTGGTTGTTTCAACATCGGAGATGTTGTTTACCCTTTGGTGTCATCAAACATGGAAAATCCGAAAATCCACCTTTTTTTTCGGGGATTTTCCCAGCTATAAATCTCCATTTATAGGGAATTTCCAATTGCCACGTTTGATTACCGGAGGGTAATCTTCAACAATACAATTGTTTGGAATGATAAATCCAGTTAAATGATGTTTTTTTCAAAGGGGTGCCTCAACCACCAACAGGTATGGTTTTGGTGAGACTGAAAAAGCAATGGAGAAGCATTCAAACAAAATGTTCAGATTGGTGAATTACACCATACTTCAGTATTTTCAGCCAGATGGACTGGAACCTATCAAACCTTGTTCTTTACCTTTCGAAAGATATTGCCTCCGAAACCTTTACCGAACCGAATGCAAACAGGTCATCTATATGAACAAGTGGGAAGTCACCCTTGGAGGACTTAACGTGGGCAAGTTCGACTTCGTCAAACAACCAACCATACCTGAAAACCACCGTTTGAATCCGTTTGACTGTTTGCTTTTGATGAGTGATCTATTTCGGAAGATTTTTGGGACTCAGACCCAATATTCGCTTTTTTTGTGCCTAAAGCAGCAGTAGTCGCTTTTTGGATCTTTTTGGTCATATCCCTAATTATTGCTAATTAAATCCTAATCTTTACTGGTAAATCGGTCCTTTGCAAGTTAGATAAATTAAAGAATGTAGATCCCTATTTTTATATCCGATGTTTGCTCGTTGGATCCCAATGTTTGCCGGGGAAATCGTTGAATGCCTACTTTGTGGTTCACCCCAGGAATCGTCAGTGGCTTAGTTCACCCCAGTCAATCTAGTAGGATAGGGTCAGAACCAGTTATTACTAGGATGAATTCACCCACAAAAGGTGAAGCATACANGAATCGTCAGTGGCTTAGTTCACCCCAGTCAATCTAGTAGGATAGGGTCAGAACCAGTTATTACTAGGATGAATTCACCCACAAAAGGTGAAGCATACAGTATCAAATCCTCAGGTATGGCTAATTAATCCCCAATATCTCATGATACATCCCATTGAATCTCCATTCAATCTCCATTAGATTCCAATGAATTCCTATATTCAGCTTGCCAAAAAAGTTTGCAGATCATGTCGCAGCCCAGGTGAGTTATTTGACCAGCACCCTCCGGAGTCATGGCGTAGACCTTCGAGCCAATGTGGTGCCTGGGTGAAGACATCGCTAGCTGCACCCTGAGTTCACTGTTGGTTCACCCAGAAAAGTTGGCAAAAGGACTAAGATGATGTGTCAAATACCAAGGTAAAATGACGGCCTGGTAAACAGCAATATTTGTGTCATGATGTTTTATATATTGGATAATGTTAAATACCAAACGCTATTTAATCTTTTATGGGTCACGTGAGGGTCTGGTAAAGGCAAGGATGAATCCTGCCACCCTCTGCGATCGCAGGGTCCAAGGAGATGATGTCGGTGAGAGATCTCTGCATGCGACAGAGATCCACGGCTAGAGTTGATCCAGTAGTTTCTGTTGCTTTTCAAATCTCAATTTGTGTTGGTGATGTACCCTCTGGTAAACTAACAGTTTGCTATGGAAAATGGCCATAGAAATATAGTTGATTTTCCCAAACAAAATGGTGATTTTCGATAGTTTTTTGTATGTTTACCAGAGGGTACCCGATTTCACTCCTATCGAGGACAAGTGGTCCCATTCCCACCACGTGATGTCACTATTCGCGACCTCACCTCTACAGAGTCCAACAGCTTTTGGGGGTATCTGATGTTCCAGGAAGGCGGAGCAAGCCGAACAGATGTGTTTCTATGGCTCAACAATGGGTATACCTTTTTGGACCCACAAAGGTTGTTCATGTTTAGCATTTGATCTAACATGTTTTTTGGTTTAAGTGTTTAACAACCCGAAGCTCAATCAGGATTCTGTTGTTGTATCACATCCCCATGGCATAATTGCGGTTAAATCAGCAATATTTGAGCTTGAACACAAAACACCAACATTAAGTTAAACCAAACAGCAGCCAAATCACGATTATTGTTGGCTAGTGTGTCCATTTGGGGTGGTGGTGGACTTTGTTAACGATCAGTAAAAGATCATTAATACCCCAATGATTCGATATGAATACCAATCTCATACCATCTTACAGCATTTTTATATGTTTGTGTTATTGGATCAAACGTGTCTATTTTTTTTATAGGCCCAAGTGCTAAAGTCGCTTGGTTTAAACGTTTTGTCTTTGTACCATGCTGCTTTGCATTGTTCAAAGTTATTGCTCAACGGGTTTGCCATGCAATCTTGTGGGTAATGATTTCCCAAAAAATGGGATGGAATATGATGGAATACCATAAATCCACATCTCTCATCCAGCAGGCCTTAAATTTTGACTTTTAAGTGGTACCCAGAATGGGCATTTCCGGACCCAAAAAATGGGTGTACCGTATCATATATGGCCACATATTCTGGGGATATTCCCTCAGGCCTTCTATATACAGATCAGTACAATCAGTATCTCTTTGTAATTTTGGTACGTGGCACTGAGCTGGCAAAATTAGGCTCAAATCATATTCCACAATTCCATCTAATATTCGGTACCTAAGTCATTGGGGCACCCCAAATCATCCAAGTCATGGATGACCATAACTTAGTAGTTAAACCCATGGCAACTTGGGGGTGCCCCAAGACTTCAGAAACCTCCAAATGGTGGGTTTTTATGTTTTACCATATGTATGTATATATGTATATATATATATATATCCATACATAGATTGATATTTTTTAAGCTGTCATTAACCATGATTAATCATTCACTATGATTATCACCTTCAAATTCATTACCCTCTGGTAAACTAACAGTTTGCTATGGAAAATCATCATTTTTCTATGGGAAAATCCACTATAAATCCCCATTTTCAATAGCAAACTGTTAATTTACCAGAGGGTATTCCATGAATCACAACGCAGCGCCAGGTGCGCCAGGCCTCTTCCCTCCGTGCCCTGGCGACCTTGAGCGTCACTGTGCCCAGCGCAGTCTGCGACGTTGCCACGGCGGCTTCGCCGGAGATGGAGACGCCTGGATGGAGAGCTGTGGGGTCAGGGCCTCCAAATTGGATGAAAACTCAGGTTCATCCTCCCCAAAATGAGCAGTTTGAGCTTGAAAATAGCTCGATTTTAAGTGGAAACTAAGCTTTGAAGCTGTTATTTGGAATTATTTGGCAGGGTCTATTGGTGGTTTCTCATTTGAAAGAGGATGTCGTGCACTTATTAGATTAGTTCATGATGGCTAGTGGGGATTATGTTATTTCTTAATATGGGAAGACACCCAAACCGCTCTGCTTCAGTAAAACTGAATTGACATGCCATCTACGATTTCGACGAGGCAACAATAATCCTTTCTGGTTTCACATGTTTTCACAAACCAAGAATAGATAAATCTTAGCAGCCTAGTTGGGATGATTAGCATCCACTATAAGATTTCTCATTACCGTACAGATGACCATAACACATATACCATCGTTTGACCATTGCACACAGAGGTTGTCTCAAACTGAGGAAGTCCAAACATGAAATTGATCATGTTTGCGTCAAATAAACAATTTTGGGACAACTCAATATACTGCACCCATTATAATCATCATATTTGGCATTAGAGGTGAGTTTTGTACCGATGTTTATCACTGAAACCGCATCCCATGTCTTTTGTGCATCTCCTTGGACACATCCCCAGCTGCCAGAGGTATGCCATTTGGTATACACCTGGGCAGCATCAAGCCATGCTGCTTGGTTCAAGAGTATGGCGAGTGTCCATCAGCGGCAGATATGCAACCAGCAGCTCTGGGTGTAAAGACAATGTGTTCTATGTTCCAAAAAAAAAGTAAATGAATTGGGGTTTCTTAAAATGTGAGTACCCCAAATCATTGGTTTTCCGATTGACAATAACCACTTTTTGATGATTTTGGGGTATCACCATTTTAAGGAAACCTCCAAATAGCATATCATTTGACCCGCGACAACTGGATATTGGACAAGGAGCGGAAATGGATATGCTACCACACATTCTGTATGCAATTGCAACTTGATGCACAGCCAGATCATCAGATGACTTCACCACAATCCACCAGCTGGACCGACTACGCACTTTCATACCCAACCACCAATTACATACTGTCACCTAGTTGCCCTTGGTTCATCTACTGTATGTTTGCTGTTTCTAACCTGATAAGATACCCTTAATTCATGGGTCTCAACCACCATCCTAGTTGTAGGGTGTGTTTGGATAATATATTGAAAGCATGCTAATGTTTTTGTTGCTTCTGTGGATAAAGCAAAAATAGATGAAGTCTCCGCATGTCCTCGTTGATGACCTCTACTGTACTAATCCCTCGGTGGTAAAATCCCCATGTTCCCTCATTTTTGATGGTTGAATTCAGATTTTTCCTATCATGTATGTGCATATACTCATCATGCCCATAAATCCCAATGGGTGTTGAGTTCAAATCCTGTTTTTTTGCCGGTGAAATCAGCTTTTCTGGTTGCTAAATGCCCTTTTTGCGGTGAAGAAACCTCCGGCCCAGGGGTCCCTGGCTGTGCCGCGGCCCACGCGATGTGAACGTCGAGTCGATGAAACGGGCGGCTACTGAGATGCGTGTGGCGGGAGGTGGTACCTCGATGATGTCGGATGATTGACCAGTAAACATTATTGGGTTTGATAGTCATTTATGTCCAGAATCCATAATATACCATTATCAAATGATATTAAATGATGTATATATATATATATATACAATGATACGTAAATACATAAAATTATGATTAATTATGTATATTTTATATGTCTAATGCAACGCGCTAGGTTAGGCAATTTGTTTTTTCCCGGGGAGCTAACCTTTGAGGACTAAACAAAAACGGCTTAAACAAAAACTGCTTATCTTTTCCTGGCTTGTATAGGAACAGGAAACATTAGAATAATAATATCATATTGATTTTAGTGGAAGAAACAGGGGCAAATAAATGGAGGACAACAACTTGAATCCAATCAAAAACCAATCAATTCACCCAAGGACTGTTGTTGGTTTGTTGTATCCTCATGTTTGCAAACATGGGAATGCAACTAACATTGTTTCTTCCTGTTTGATACATAATATACACACACATTAATATATATATATATATTATATACATATTAGTTATATGTATGTATGATATATTTTGACTCTGAGATTTTCACATAGATTTCCAGATTCGAGGACACCAAGGCCTCTACCACAGCTGATTAGCATCCAGATCTGGTCAGATTTGCAGTAGGTAGTGGTTCCAACTGATTGTTGATTGAATCGTTGGTTTACTCAGCGAGCTGCAAGAATAGATTCTATTTTTGGGAGGATCTGAAGCATCAAGAAGCATACTTTTGGTCTGGCACATCAGAAGCCGTTCTAGGGTCATATTTTAAAGCCCTGAGGATGTTCACATACTTGTAGGTTTGTTGTGTTTTTTTGATGACAACGTTGGATCTCAAAAAACTAGAGGACGTGGTCGGCCAGCCGTGTTGATATTATGTGTAATATATATATATATATTGTATGATTATATGATTATATGATTATAATAATTTGTATTGGCATTTTCTGGCGGACCACGCAACACCTTGGACATTCAAGGCTTGGATACAGTAGGGCAGAGCATGCGGATCAATAGTTCAGAATTAATTTCAGTCTATTTTTTCACACGCTGTTCACATGATGTGCCGGGTGCGTGCTCCTTGCATGCCAAACATTCCCATGCCTGGAAAGATCCAAGGATTGTGACCCCAGCGGCCCTGTGGCACTGCTTGGGCGCTTCCGAAGCCTCCGAGCAGAAGCTCGGGCTGAGAAGGGCTAAGAAGGTGAGGGAAGAAGAAAAAGAGGTAAAATGAGGTCAGATCCGGTCAGATTGACATAGCGGCAATGTGGAAACATGATGCCCGTTTCAAATTAAGCTCTTATTCATATTGGAAATATGCGAAGACACCCGAAGTATCACTGTCATTTGTGGAAGCTGTGCAGTTTCTGGTCACTTCCGCCTCATTGCAGTTCAAGAATTTCGGGTGTTGGTCGACCTTTTATATATGAGGTCATTAGAACGAAGAAGCTTTGGCAATGCTTTTCCCTGGGTTGAATGTTGATAGGGCATGACAGGACCAGTATCTTGGATAAGACCCAAATCCTGGTCCCAAAGCTATGGGCCCGCATGGCCCGGATGGTAACTGGAAGATAGTAGCGGAATTGTAGCGGATATATGCGGATATAATGTGCTGAACCTTCCTAGAGTAGATTCTCACAGTTCCACTATGTTTTATCCCAGTTTCCAGTTGCCGACACGGTTCCCGGGTTCCAGATCGTTACCGCCCATTCTTGGTTGATCGCAAGCAAGGTTGAGCCTTGTCTTTGGTGCCGACTTGAGGGATGCGGAGGTGACTGATTGTGACTTGCCGATACCGTGCCTCATGAAGGCATTCGGGGTAACTAGGATAGAAGTGGGGAACTATTCGTTTAAGTGGGAACCATCCAGTAGTGGTGGGCTGTCCAACTTCGAGTATGGTTACTCAGAGTGTATTCATGAAACTGAGTTGATGGTGCAGTTTACTGTGGTTCAGACATTACCGACATACCCATACTATGTGTATCTATGTGTTTAATTTAGTCCAGAGCATGTTTGCACAGGTTTCCTCAAAGATTCTTTAGTTGGATACAGTAGAGGTAGTTTCAGCATGGTTGCATTGACCCTTGTCTTCAATGGCAACTGAACCAAAAATGATGCCGGCTCAGTGTCTTTTGGTCACTTGCCGGATGCTTCGCTATCTGAGGTGTCATGCTGGGTGCCCAGCAGCTCTTCTACAAATATGCCATTGCAGTGCGTTTCAGAGTGGCACAGCGCTTCTGGCTGGGGTGGCTGTCGGCCCACATGCAACAAAGTTGGAGGCTTGTCGATGGAACAGTAAGCAGAGCGCAGTCTGAAAGTGGGCAATAATCAGTACCCAAGTATACCCAAGTTGTATATATATATATATATAATAATTATATGGAATATCCCCAGTTGTGGGCTATAATTTTTGAACCATTTAGGATTCCTGGGATGCACATCTAAGTCTTGTGTTTATTTCGAAAACCGAAAAGCACTATGGAAATGGACTGGCATATTGGGTGATACATTTCTTTCTGCGTATTCTTTCTCAAGTAGCTGGGGTCTGTTCTAACGCCTGAACAAGAGCACTCCAACCTAGCAGAAATCCAAGTCTTTACTGATCTTGTTCCACATCATTATCATTGTTATTCGAAGACATCACTCGTTGCATCCATGCCATTCCGGTGGACACGTGAGGTGGTGGCTGTGGACAACCTGTGGCTCTGCCTGGCGATCACCTAGGGGATGGCCCTGGTCATCGACCTTGCGCAACCCTTTGCTCAGATGCAGATGAACGTGATGCAGAGCACATGCTTCCCGTGTGCCTCACCAACTCTGGACATTGAGTTTTGGAGCCCGGGTTCGGTTCCGGCTTTTATTTTGATAATCCACCGTCAATTCTGTGTCAGAGTTGATCTGCCTTCCAAATTCAAGGTCATTGATCTTGTTTCCAAGCGAACACAGATGAAATCAAGCCTTTTTCGAACCTACGCTCTCTGTAATGCCCATTCTGAGCTTACCCCATCAGTCTTGGCGGTGGGATGATTGTAAAATTATCAGATCGCAATCCCAGCGGCATGACAGAAAGGCCGTTTGCTCAAACAGTGCATTTGCGACCACTACACCATCCCCATGATTCACTTTCCGTTGTCAGAGACGACCACTTGCAAAGTCCCAAGAAAGATAGAAGCTTTGGATGATTTGTTGCTTTTCGGAATCTATTTTTGGGACATGGGACTCTATTCCTATCCACTCGCATCTTCCGAGGCCTAGCCGGGCCTAGCCGGGCCTAGCCGGGCCTAGCCCCGGCGGCGGTCGGGCTTCTGCGGCTGGCGCTGTGCCCTTCGTGCTGATGCTTCAGCTGCAGCAGGATTCACCTGAGATGCTGGCGTTGAGGCTGCAGGAGAGGATGAAAAGGGCCAGGGCAACCCCAGGATAGGTCAGGGTTTATGAAGTTTATGAGGATCTAATTGATCTAATGCGATACGATGCTTCAATATTTCCTCCAGAGATCCACAACACCCGATCCTGTCAGAGAATTTCTATGCATCTCTAGCAATGACGTCAGGACAAAACTCCTTGATTTGCTGGGGGAGTTGGAGGCCATCCACGAGGGGCCCATGGAAGTGTGGAGCAGTTTACATAAGGATGGGTCCTGGAGCTGTGCTGCGAAGTTTGATTCTTTGGATGTGCGCATTTTTTGTTGGCAATATTCACAAGCCAAGATGTTGGCACCCATTCGAGACAAGATATGCACTTTCAACATGTTGGTTGCTTCTTGCGCTTCTTGTTCAGTACCTCTGCAACTCCTTGTTCACCTGTACAATATTTTCGACAAGTTTGTCGGCATGGCATGGCATGGCAATCTTGTCGAAGATGGTCATCTTCCTCCCTGGTTGACACCAGGACAAATGTTGATGTTTTGCTGGGAATTGTTCGATGGCTGCAGCCAAAGCTGCCTGTGAGATATGTTCCTATGTGATTCATAGGGTTTTGCATATGGTCGAGTTTTCATCAAGTTCCTATGTGTTTTTGTGAAACGCATGGTTTCAGAAGAACCGACCAAATAAACTACTACCGACACAAACGACCAAGATATTCTGGTAGTATGAATTTCTAGGTAGATTTATCACGAAAGCTAGCTTGCTAGCTGGAGTTGGATTTGCTTTAGCAATGTATTGCCGGGAGACTGGATGCAGCTCGCATGATTTTCATGCCGAACTGGTTCTCAAACCCCGCTGCGTCCATCCCGCTGGGTTTCATCGGTGACCACGCTTTCGCATGCCCACGCACTCGCATGCCCACGCACACGCACAATATTCACCGTCAGTGCTGTAAGTGTAATGCGCCGCAATGTAATGCAATCTACTGTAAACTAATCTAATGCAATCTAATGTAATGTAATCTAATCCAACGCAATCTACTCTAATGAAACGCAATCTAATGTAATCTAACCGAATATTTATATAGTCGTAATGTAATGTACATGTAAATGCAAATTCAATGTAATATAATTTACTTTAATGAGAGAACAACCACTTGGATCTTGCATTCCTTTTTCCTCAAGAGGCCTGCGTGAAAACATGACCCAGTCGTGGCGAGGAATAGAAGATGCACATCTTAAGATTCCCACACATTTCTTGTTCGATGGATGTATGCATTTAAGTTACCACATTCTAAGACTGGGTCATTTAATAGTGGATATATTTTATATTCATCATAGTCACATAAATTATAAAATATATAGAACATGTCATGGACAGGAACAAAGAAGGAAAGGCCGAGGGAAAGAGGTTCAACCAGATAGTTGCAAAGTGGCTCAACCGAAGCGCCTTCGGTTGGGGCACTTTGTATTTGGCAAGTAGGACGCTAGGCAATGTCCATGGTACTTCTATATGTCTAAGGGATTTCCATGGAATTCCTGTGTGGTTCCCATGGTATTTTTTTGGAATTTCTCTATAGAATTTCATGGGATTTCCAAGGGATTTCTATGCAGTTTCTGTGGGATTTCTAATGGATTTCTACGGAACTTTTGTGATATTTCTATAGGATGTCTAAAGAATTTCTATAGGATGTCCTATACGATGCCGAAAGAATTTTTATGGGATTTCTTTGGTGTTTCAAAGGGATATCAATGGAATTCCCATGGGATTTCTATGAGATGTCTGTGATATTTCTTATGATGTCTACAGAAATTCTATAGGATTTCTTTGGTATTTCAAAGGGATATCAATGGAATTCCTCTGGGATTTCTATGGGNATGATGTCTACAGAAATTCTATAGGATTTCTTTGGTATTTCAAAGGGATATCAATGGAATTCCTCTGGGATTTCTATGGGATGTCTGTGGTATATCGAAGGGATGTCCATGGTTTTTTTTTGATGTTTCTAAGGGATTTCCATGGTATTTCTATGATATTTCTATGGTATTTCCACGGAATTCCTGTTTGTTATTTGTAGGATTTCAAAAAAAATCCTATGTTTCTTCTTTGGTATTTCTGAGGGATTTCTATGGAATTCCCATGGGAAAATGCATTCAAACTAGATGGATATGAATTCAAATCCTTACTAATCCTTTGACTTATTCTGCTTAACAAGGAGAACGAATTGAAAATAAATTGATGTGACTTGAAACTGATGCATTTTGTCAGAAAACGTCCAATCTGCATCGGCTTCCCCAAATCTAATCAATGACTATATCTACCAGATCATGCATATCCCAATGCCTGGCAAAACCTTCAAACAACGCCAGAAATGTAGATCACTGGGGGCGGGTAGCAAATATAAATATATATATATATATATATTCACATACATAGATATTGTATAAAAATGTACGATACTCAGAGAGGCTGCTTGATGATTTTCTATGTTTGGGCGTTTCCTTTCTATCTTGTTAGTGTTCAGAACATGTCCAGCGCAGTCCCTGCAGGTGAACTCGCAAGTGCTGAAAGCGCTGGATTGGTGAGCCGAGGCGGCCTTCGGAGGGACGGACATCGTCACAAGATCAGTTACTGTAAGGTGGAATGAACATATTGAAATACGTTGTTGCAGTATATTGTATGCAACCACCATGCAACAATGAGGTACCATGAGGTTGTCTTAGTGTCTCAATGTGTTTCATATCCTTCAACTCAAAACTAGAAGACACTACTGTTGAAGGATATGAAACACCAGGGGACAATCTCATTGCCAGTCCTTCAACAATCTTGTTTCACCACTAGGGGGAACTCATTACATCTCATCGGATACGGAGCAACGTCGTTGCAGCGAACATGTGTTACTTTCCGTCCTAGGATGATGATCCCCAAGAGTTTTTGCATATTTTTCAAGGCGGTTGACACCACCAATCGGAAGTGTTTCAGATGGGGAGTTCAAACCACAACATATTGGAACCAAAACACTTTAGCCGCCAGCAATTGTTGTAGCATTCAACCAAATGATCTAACTGGAAATATACTGGTTTAGACCCAAAATAATGAAACTGTATAAAAATGTCAGTTCAACCAACAAAAATGTGGTGCAAGAGAAACACAACCCTCCTCGTTCCTAGGGTTCGTCGGACCTCATGGGCCTCATGGGTGCTTTATTTGAGGTGAGATCAAATTGCAGGTAGGATCTATGCCTATGCTGCATAGCTTGGTAATTGGGGAAACCGTCAGACAATATCAGCATATATCAGTGATATTATTATTTGGATCCAGTGAGTTGGTGATGTCATCACCAGCTGAGTGTCATCACTGATAGGCACTTATGGTTTTGTGATCCATACAATATCAGTACAGTGTACATTGGCAAACAAAATCACGAAGGCCGTCAGGGATGATCTCCACTAGAGCGAGTATTTCTTTTCCAATCCAGCTGAGTCGATAACAGGGTTGAACTCCCATATTCCGTGGTGTGCTCTTTTTGATTCAAGAATGGAAGTATCTCTTGAATAGAAAAATAGAGTTCCCAAGGATCATGCTCAGTGATCGCGATCGTGTGGCATGACAATGGCTGGAGAAGAATCTCCGCAACCGCAGGGTGCAGGAATCCAGATGATCCACGATGATCATATGGAGCAAGTAGTGACAACCTATAGAAGCTGCACGTACTTGCCACAGGCATCATCCAAGTGGACTGAACATTTCCAGGCTCCCCTACATGCAACCGAATTTCCTCCAAATTTCCGAACAGTTGGGAGACAGACCGCAGCGCCATCTCCCAGTGCTCGGTGTGGATCATTCCCAGGTGGTTCCATCTTTAGCTCTGACCATGGATTCAGCCACGGCGGCGTCCGTCCATGGGCAGAAGAATCCAATCAGTCTGCTCGATATGACAGGCGCATCCTTGGATCAGGGATGCTGGATGGAAAAAACCTGGCACTGCCTGGGTTTCCCATCAGCTATCCGCTGCTCAAGTGTGACTTGGTATTCTGAAATATCAACCCTCTAACTTTCGGATATTTTTTGACATAGATCAGGTTGACCGAGAGCCACGTGACTTGGAATATACTAGGACCACTCCATTTGACAGCCCTCCAAGTTCACTCAACATTTTAGATCAAAACAACCTTTTTTCCATTGCCATAGTGAATCATGCACAGGTGGATGGATGTCAAGCACAGGGTCGCCTCAAGAATGCCCAAATGGGAATCTTGCCTTGGAAACTTAGGAGGCCACGAACCAGTGGATTTGGGGGCATGGGAGGCCCTTTTTTCCGACATGAAGCATGGAGATCCTACATGAAATTGGGACTAAATCAGGGCCAATTTGTTTTAAGAAAGTGGGGAATCTACTGGGCGTGTCATATTTTTTTGGGGCCGGATGAGCAAATCGAAGAAAACTGTTGTGTGAATAGACCATTGTATTTCCCCAAGAGTGATAGCTTGGGGTTGTTTTTGATGTTTTTTGAACGGATTTCATTCCGTGTTGAATTTTGGTTTCAGTACCAGACTTGATGTTGCGTTGCTTGGATTCAAACTGGAGGGCGTCCAATTTGATGGTTGTTCTGGCATCTTGATGAAAAGACATGAGCCAATCCTATTGAAGGGAAAGGTTGGGACTTTTCATATTTTTTGCGTGGCTTTGTGACATGAATACTGATACAGATGCGGATGAGTCTGGGGCGAACAACATGTGAGTGAGGTTGCTTCAGCAGTTTTCTGTGCCAAGGCTGCCAGCATCCATGCACCATCATTGGCCGAAAGTTTTTTTGGGTTGTTTTGCAGTATGCAGAGGTTTCAGTAAATGTCCTCCATCCTCGCACCAAGGAAGCAGCACCGCGTCAGACATGCGTTGGAAAAAGGAGGCTGCGCATGATTTCGTCTCGGGGGACTAGCGCATCAGACACGAAGCAAAGACTTGGCCAAGTGCACATGCGATGATAGGGGAGACAATCAGTCAAAAAATCATACAGTCGTGCGCGCTTCTTTTTGTAAATCCCACATGGTGCCAATTTGTACCCACAGTTAGGTGCTGAAACTCAGAGAGGTGGTTGCAATTGCCGCAGAACCTCTAGGAAGAGCACTCATCAACATGAATATTGCACATTGATTCACAAGTTCGATCTCACAATGCCGCGTGGGGATGAAATCGGCGATCTCCTTCATTCTGGGTACCAGGTTTTTGTGAAAGTCATGCGCACGATGGATCCAAAACTAGCATACCGACAGTATATACATGTATATATGAATGAACATGTCTTGGACAGTCATTCACATAACAATACCGTCTACTGAACTCCGGTACCCAAGAAAGGATGAGATTCGGAGGCAAATCGATCAGCAGACAATTTGAGCAGTGACCAAAGCCTGAAGGCTCATAGTTCTCATTGTCAAAAATGATTTCCTTATCAAAACTAGTTGAGTGAATTGTTTCACTCAAAGTCGAGCATGGATTCCAAGGACCTCAACAGTAGCGTGCATGTCATCACTCAAAGCTATTTGACAGTCCTTTTTTTTTTTCTCCTTTTGTCCCATTGGCCACAAGACACCACAGCAGACCAATTGTTTGTCGAGACTTTTCAACATCGTTTGGTAGATGCCCAGGGGGAAGATTCGCGTCGCCAAGTTGCTTTGCTGCGTCGCATTGGCTTTTTATCCATTGATTGCTTGGGCTGCTTGGGTGCCGGCCACGAGACATCGGCCGACAGGGCGTCACTTTGTGCAGAGGCTGCCCATGAGACATGCGATGAAAACATCTGCGCAACAACCTGAAGCATCAGGCTGGCGTGTGGCAGATGCTTGCTTGCAAGCAGGTGGCTGGGTCTGGGCCCACTCGGATGGCCACTTTGTTTGTTTGCCTAAATTCTCGCGACCCCACCACTAAGTCACTGTAAATGCAAATGATGGTTGGTCGATGATAGCAGGGGAATTGCTCGAACATGCTTGATTTTCAGGTAGTGAATTACTATTATTGCAACCGTTGCGTTGTCATGGCGTGTATGCCCATGGATGACCTGCACATCAGACATCGTTGTACATTCACCTATTCATCATTGACAAAGGGACCCACCTACCACCGGCAACCACCTAGGACGGGGAAAGCGGCAATTTATTTCCCCAATGATAGACCGCTGCCAGATATGGGTTTCTCTCAAAAGAGGTTGATTTGAGGGGTCATCATTGTTTTTTTCCCATTGAGGCTAGACATAGAGGGGGCCATGTACCATTTTGATCCACTTTGAGACACACCCATATAGTTGGGATTATAACAACCCATGTTTCTGTTGGGGTGCCGTTTGGAGTTGATTGGACTTATAGGGCCCTGCTTTTTGGTCGTCAGTATTCACCGGCAGTAAATGTATATACTGTATAGCAAAACAAGGGGTATTGAGTATCATGGCATATCGCTGATACTTACATATGTATAGGTGTATAATATATGTACATATGTATCTATGTATACGTGCGCATACATGCATACCAGTTGTGAAGGGTGGTATTCCGGATGCGAACCATTAATATTCATATCCATCAGTTGTTACTGAAACCCATGTCCGTCAGCGTGTTCAGTGATGGTATTCTCTTTTTTTCGAACAGTAAATACCCCTAGAAACCTGTTCACACAGTGCTGGATTGCCTTGATCTAGTGAATTTACCAACAAGGGGGAATCTTCATCCACCAGTGGTAGGACTGTGACTAGCCCTCATTAATGAAGAATCAGTCTACATCAAACATAGTGGTTTCCCACCCGCTCGGAGGATGTTCCCCCGTAGGAATAAGTGATTTTAAACCCACGCTGTAACATCCCAAAAGTAGGGTAACCCGCTGCCCCATCCCCATCTATATGGTAAGTGTAATTACCAAGTGGGACGATTCTCCAAGCAGCTATCAAATCAGGGCGTCTGAAGATTGCCCTTATCACCATTGGTTTTCCTGTTGAAAAACGACTGGTTTTGGATGATTCGGGAATTACACCAATTTTGAAGAACCGCAGATACCATAAAACCACCGTTAGAAAAGCCATGTAAATTATGGTTTGTAGTTGACACATTCCATTGAATTTCCATTAAAACCCTGAGCTAGTAAATTACACCCAGCAGAATGAAATGGGATTTACCCAGGGTCCAAATCTTGTCAAAACATGTTCAACTTTGAGTTCAAATTTGAGCCGCGCACAAAAATATACTTTTCGTGGGGCCCAAAGTTGAAGATTTTTAGTTTAATAAAAAGCTCTTTGAAGGCCTTGTCTATAGACCCCATACGGAGGCATGCGTGTATGTCCTGCATTTGCTACTGCATTTATTTTACATTGATACCGGCGCTAACAAACATATGTTTGCATTTCTTTTTAGCTGTTCAACGTGTCGCCTTACATGTGGACATGTTTTTCCTTACCATTTGTGCTTGCATTTTTCCATATCTGTGTTTGCATTTCTTAATATATGTCACATGATATGTTTTTTGCATTTACCCGTACTTGCTCGACATTTGTGCTTACACATGCGTGTACGTGCTCGACAGATGTGCTTATATTGGACCGTAACTTTGCGCAACACATATTTTATTTGTGCCACAACAAATGCAAACACATGCATGAAGAAATGCGTCAACATATGCAAATATATACAAATGTATAAGATCCTATTTTGTGAAAATAAGATCTTATTTTATGATTATGTCATTGCAAAAAGTATTGTTTTATTTTCACAAAATAAGATCCTATACATTTGTTGTTGCATGTGATTACACATATACTTACATATACTTGCATACATTTTATATGTGCTTACATTTGTCCTGCATTTACCGTTTGTGTCGTACATATGCAAACATATACAGAAAAATATAAACAAATGCCACAACAGCCACATGCCACAACAAATGCAATTCTGTAAATGCCACAACAAATGCAAACAAATGCAATTAAATGCCACAACAAATGCAAACAATCGCCACATCAAACCGCATTCAGAATTTTGCGTCAAAAAATGCATCAAACATATGTAAAATTCCCCTCGGTACCCCTTGGAGTGGCTCAGGTTCTTTTATGTGCTGTTAAAGCACCGGGCAAACATGCCAGAAACTCATTCCGAGTTGGAGATGTCACCAACTGTGAGTACTACGAAGCATCTACAGCACATCATTGTACTTTATCAATCTGTCATGTTTTTCATAGCTGTTCCTGATATCAATAAGATCTCCGCCTTTTCCATCTTTTTTCCTATGCTTTTCCTATGCTTTTTGTTTTTTTTCTTATCGTTTCTTTTGCGTTCCTGATTTTTCCTACCCAGGCGTTAATTTCCGAGGCCTGGCCTCCTGTGATAATGTTCTTTCAGGGGCCCGCCCGTCTTTTGACTCCATTGCCAGCTGTATCATTCTTGAAGTACAGATTTTCCCAAGCGGGGCGGGCTTGTGCAAACTACACTTGGTTTCATTGCTTGTCCCAGATAAGCTCTATAGAGGGATGGGGGGTGGAGGGTTGTTCTGTCCGTGTAGAAGCGGTTTGTCATTGAATGGAGGGTTGTTTCTTGACACCTTTGATCCTATAGCATACTTTGATCATGGAGGGTTGTTGTATTGTGGTGTCCTCGCTTTTCTCTCTGATCCCGTCCCGTTCTCATCTTCCCGCCGCCTACTTAATTGTCACACATCACTTGCCAATACACCAATTGTCAGCACATATCAATTGTCAACATAACATAGCCCCCGGGACCTCAGTTGTCTCAGTCGTCCCATCTCTCCCCATCCTTATACGTCTCAATTCTTTTTTCTTGCTTTTGATGTTTTTTTGTCTACATCTCTTGGATAGACACTGGTTCTCATTGGTTTCAAATTTCACCTGTTTGAAGGGAACGTGGAATTGGCTATTCAGCATGTGCTGTTGTGGTAGCAGGCGGCAGCGGATACAGGGGCCGATGGCTCATGTCAAATGTTACGCAGCATTTTCATAGTTTTTGGTGAAGTGCCAGCGACTGGCACTGCCAGGAAGTGATGCTGACCAATTGGAACTGACCTGGAGCTGGCAATAGTCCTGTCTGGAGATAGGGTAAGACGAGCGCAGATTCACACAGGTCGTGACACAACCGAGCATCAGCTGTACCATGCAGGATTTTACATGGGTAGATACCGTAAGTTCCCATAGGGTATATAAGGCATGCTCGTTAGCTAGGTTGCTTCCATGTCGCTGTTTGCTTTGGCAGTGGATCTCCGTTTTCCGGTGCAAGTTCTGTTTCACCACTGGACACAGAACCAGAAATCGGGCGCTTCGGTGCTTCGGCGAATGTTTCAAAAGCGGTGCCGTGGCACCACGACCACAACATATCATGACTAGATTATTTTCACACACCCAGAGGGTCAGACATGGTGCCCATAGATGCGTTTGTGCACAAAACACATGCCCACATAGTCAAAGGAAGCTTACACGAGTGGAAAACTTCCGTGTTACGAATGTAAAATTCATAAGTTTTGCATACTTAGAAGTTGCAGGTATGATATGTTCTCAGACAGCGTTTTGCATATCAAGACCGTCCTGCGCTCTTTGCCTCTTTCCTTCCTTTCGCGTCGCTTGGCTATTAATCTTCCTAGTTTCGAACTATCTNCATATCAAGACCGTCCTGCGCTCTTTGCCTCTTTCCTTCCTTTCGCGTCGCTTGGCTATTAATCTTCCTAGTTTCGAACTATCTACGCGATCTTTTTTTGCCTAGGTTCCCCATGGCTTCTTCCATCCCAACATCTTTGTCCGTGGCCCCAATGTGGCAACCTTGGAAAGGCACAGTCCACCTTTGCTCCGCATTTGGGGACAACGGGGGCTGGATCGAGGTGTGCTTCACAGCCGCTGGCTGAGGTGATGCTTGTTTTGGGCAGGTGATTGCGGGCGACCGTCGAGGGTGGATCCCGGAAACTTTCTTAAAGAAAGTGGACTAAGGCAAGGTGACACCGGCAGTGTTAGAGAAGCAATGCAAAAATAGAGCAAACAAAAAAATAACCTGGAGGACAATACAAAAAATCAGGAAAAAAAAACAAACAGAAAAAAGCAAACTGGAGAATGCAAAACAAAAAAGAACAAACAGAACAACAAAAGAAAAAACTTGGAAAACCCAACACGCAAAAAAAAAACAGAATAAACGAAGCAGCCCGGAAAACGCAAAACGAAACAAACAAACAAACAAACAAACAAGCAAACAAACAAACAAACAAACAGAAGAAACAAAGGAGAAAACAACCTGGGAAACACAATAAAAAAAACAAAAAGAACAAACAACTTGGCAAACACATGACAAACAAAACAAACATATTTTGGGGTCCAGACCCTTTTTGGATAATATTAAAATGTATTCTTTGCAAATGTTCTCAAAAGTATTAAATTTAAGCCCCGCAAAAAATAAACATTCTCGGTGGAGTTCAAAGTTGAAGATTAAGTATGTTCTTTGCACTTCTTGTCAAAAAGTATTCACATTTCAGCCCCACAAAAAAATTATCACTTTGGGTGGGCCCCAAAGTTGAAGATTAGATATGTTCTTCGCACATCTTATCAACAGTAATCAAATTTGAGCCCCTCAAAAAGATATAATTTTTGGTGGGGCCCAAACTTGACGATTAGATATGTTTTTTGGAAATCTCGCCAACGGTATTCAAATTTGAGCGCCCCTAAAAATTACAATTTTTAGGGGGCCCAAGGCCCAAAGTTGAAGATTAAATATGGTCTTTGCATATCTTGCCCACAGTATTCAAATTTGAGCCCCACAAGAATTGTAATTGTTGGTGGGCCCAAAATTGAAGATTATATAAAGATGCTCTTTGCAAATCTTGTCAAAAGTATTCCATTTTCAGCCCCACAAAAAACTGCTGTTCCGCGTGCGAAACTCCAGGACAACCATAATTTCTATAATCCCACCATTGCCATTGTCCGCATATAGTTGCTCTAGACATCTCTAGACTCTAGACACTCTGTCTTCAGCATGTCAAAATCCCATCATGTTTCCACGCTCATATGCACCTTAGCTTTCGTTCACCCTCCCTGGGCCTCAAGTTATCATCAGCTGATACTGGGATTGATCTTCAGGGTGGGTAAACCCAGGGTAGTTCCATTGACTCTGGCTAGTTGATAAAGTCCATTTCACTTCATTAAGCCCTGGGTAAGTCCCATTCAATCCCATTAAAATCCCATTGAACCCCATTAGATCCTATTAAACACCATTAAACCCCATTAAACATTTTAGTTTAATATCCCCATTTATATCCCATGAAATCCCCATGAAATCTCACCAGCTCAGGTGGTGGGTGCCGGCGTGGCCGGCCTGGTCTGCGCGCGCTCGCTGCAGCGCAGCGGTCGTTGCCACGTGGAGGTCTTCGAGGCCGCCGATGGCGTCGGGGGCCGCGTGCGGAGCGACCGGGTGCCGCTGCCAGGAGCGACCGGGGGCTGCTAGGCTAGGAGGTTCACCATGGAGATACCATGAATGGTACTACGATTAGAACCATTAGCATGTGCTTTATATAGTGATATAGTACATTGATATGGATACAACCGTTAACTTCCCATTAATGTACCCATGGTTTGTTATGGCATATTGGTATAATTGGTATATATATATATACATACATATATATATATATATATGTACATGTATAGTTTATATGTATATAAACACGCGTGTTTACATATAATATGTGCTTCTTTAAGTATAACCCAGGCTGTAGAACCATGGTCACTGTTGGCAAATCTATATTGGTTTTGAAGGGGCTGGTATATGGTGCTTGAGTTGGGAATGCTGAGCTCACCCCCTTTGGCAGGGGATCTTCGACGGGGGTGTGTACCAACTTTTTTTTGAGGGATATCATTCGGCTATCAGAATATTTTTGGATATCATGCTTAGTTTCTTACTCCCCAATAGACATGGTATGGGATATGGCAACATTTACCATTCAGTAGCGCGAGGGTCAGGATTTAAGCAACACAAGGCATGTATGGGAGCGCTAATCCATAGATGGGAGGTATTATTGGGAGGTTAAACACGAAAAGAAGTACTTGGCGAACTTGGACGATGTTTTGAACGCTTCGAAAGTTTCGTTTTGTGAAACTGTCATCATTCTTGGTACATGATGATCATTTTGCGTCGCAGGTATTTCGGATGCGTCGGGCTCAGTTTTCGTGGCAGGCGCAGTACTTTAGAGACTTCGACGAAAAAGTGGCTGAAACCTAGTTAAAACATTGTTTACCACATCTTCAACTGTCAGTTTTTCGCGGTGTGCGCAACATTTATGAAATTCCAACATAATGGTCCTACTTGACTGGATTGTGGGGTAGGTCGGTCATGTGCATGGGTGGACATCCGAAAAATCACGCGCAACATTCCTTGTATTTTTGCGTGAAGGTTTACCCAATGTGGGGACGTTTGGTTTCGATCCACATCTTGGATGAAGAATGTGCAGATCTGGCCCTGGTGGAAACATGTGAAATTCACCGAATGTATTGTCAGCAAAATGATCATCAGAGTTGAGGAGGTTGCTGGTTTCATCTTCCGTGTGGCATCGTCAAATGTAAATGCCCATGTATTCATGTCGATTGTCAGTTTTCTATTTTGACTAAATATTTCGCGGCCATTTCAATCATTTATCTGAGTTTGGGGGCATGGTGGCATGTCAATCCGCACCCTCAGGTGCGGATGGTTCAATTGTAAAATGATATGCGACCCCAATGTTCAAACCTTGCTGGGTTCGGTAGACGAAAAACCATGTTTGCCTAATTTTTTTCTGCGGAATGTCAAGCGGTGCCCGCTGGCACCTCCAGCACTGGTAAGCCA
Source organism: Symbiodinium sp. clade C Y103 (assembly GCA_003297045.1). Lineage (NCBI taxonomy): Eukaryota > Dinophyceae > Suessiales > Symbiodiniaceae > Cladocopium > Cladocopium sp. clade C. The sequence continues at coordinate 483,095 of BGPT01000285.1, forward strand.
ATTTACGCTTAGGAAGTCGGAAATCAATCTGGCAGTTGGGGTGTGACTTGTAACCTCAATGGCGTAGGTGAAGCATGGTCTCCCTCATCCCTTGATGAGGCTCAATCTCCGGCATTCGCATTGTTTGCAGGAATGTTGTATGTTCTACCCACAAAGACATGCTGTGTCTTGTGCAGTTTATACTGGTTGAGGAAAACTGAGCATTTTCAATTTCAAACTTGTTTCTAACAAAAAATTGATGTTCCATGATTTCCGGAAGTACTGGTATGTATTTGTTGAAGGATATTGTATGAAAGAAAATTGAACAACGTATCACGCGGGATTTTTATTCAACTACAAACAATATTTTCGTGCACATTTGTTTTTTTTGAATGTTGTGCACGAATTTTGCCTCTTTAAAGGACAAACTTCCCTTTTGCAGGAAAATATATGATGAACCCACACATGTTGTTTGATGCAAATCACAATCGATTTATCAAAACAGACAGGTTCTCATCGCGGTTGAACATACATGAGCAGCCAATTCTGATCGCACCTGGCAGCAACGAACCTCTAAGTATTCAAAAAACAACAATATCCATGAAATGAACCACACTTGCGCTGTATCTATATATATATATACACATGTATACTGTACATACGTACATACAAAGGAACACTTTGTGAGCCGTGTTTCTGACTTGTTTGTTTGTAAAAACTGGACGGACAAATAAACTTATGTGAAATCATGATCACAATATTTTCTGAGGAAGCATTGGCCTCGAGAACGTCTGTTACGGATGGGGGTCTGTCAAATTGTTTTTTCATGTCTGTAGATGTGTGCTGAGTATGACTAAATATGGAAGTGGTGAGGGGAAAAACAATTTCACATTGCTGGAACACAGCAAGGTCACGCAACCACCAGAATGCTTTGTATTGTAGAAACAAACCATGAAGGGAGGCACACGAACATCCGTGGAATCTTCAAAACTCTGTGATTTTTCTGGGGGTTTAGTTAAGTTGCCAAAGGTTTGGTGTAGTGTAGACCCATGTGAGGGTTCGACTTGCCGCCTGTCATTGCTGCGTGAAGGAGAACCAGAGCAAGGCCCTGGTTGCAAATCTTTTCCGCTGGCAGTCTCATCTAATATCAATGTAATGGGCATTGTGGGTCAATACCAGGCCCATTTGAATTTGGTAAACATTGCAAATATCAAAAGACCCCCCTCTTCGGAACGTGGACTGAACCCTTCATTGTCCTCGTGATTTGTTTGGGCAAACGTACTTGATCGGGTTTCGTTCTACTTTAGAACTGTCCGAAAAGTTGTGTGTTTTTCAGAGGGAGGGGTGCTTCATTGGCTTTTGAAACAACAAATTGTATTTTATAAGCCGGAAAACATTTGGTCGAAGGCCGGACGACATGAACAAGAATCAATCATGACTTGCTGTCCATGTTCATTTCTGGATGTTTGTGATTGGTCACGGCAAACTTGTTGGTGGATGGATCCAACATCCCAAACTCTAAGTACCTACTGTGGTTCTGTGGAGGCCCCATTGGTGGGCAGGTTCCTTCTTGTTGGACCGCGGCTTCCAGATTCTAATCGAAGCATATCCCGAAGTGAAGCGACAGTTGGATTTGAAGTGGTCTGGCAGCAAAACCCTGAACTAGTGGAATTTCTCTGACGGGTACATACGGATGTTCAATTCCTGACGGAGCATGCCGTTGGGGACTTTGCTAGTCCAATTTGACTTCTGCATGTCCCACTTTGTATTGTCTCTGCGTTGCTGAAACCTGTTGTAGGGGATTTGCAACTGAATTCCCAGGTGTAGGTGGGGGGTTCACAGCCTCTACAACATGTGGTTACATTGAACAATTGGAATGGTTTTGTTGGTTTTGTTTGGCATGCAACTGAGAAGTGACCCTGCAGTATTGGGCAAACCTGGCAAGCTGCAAATCCTTGGTGGGTCTCATTGTCTGTTAAAGGAGTTCCAACTGCACAACACCAAAATGGATGGTCGAAACCATGATTTTCCATCAGAATTGGCGTCGGGTAGTTAGTGTTGACCCGGGAAAAATAGGGCCCGAGGTAGCCGTCGAAATGAGATACCGCCTAAAAAGGGGTGATTTAATGGGATATTCAATGGATATTTGATATATTTAATGATATGTAGTGGGAATCTCATGGGGAATACGATGGGGAAATTATCAGCAATCACTTCCCTGTAACATTAGATACCACCGGTGTAGACACCATGTTTGTGGCCCAAGTCGATAACTTGGATGACCCTGAACTTTTGCACGTGCTGAATACGTGGGTTGTAACCCCTTGCAACAGGGATATTAGGGGTTGCAACCCAAGTACTCACCAGTAGTCAAGTGGAAGTGTTAGTGATACATTCATACATCTTCCATTTTTCTTGATGATCCAATTGCCAGCTAGATGTGTCCCTGCGTCCCAAAGCAGGCGATACCCCAAAATGGCAACCAAAGAGGGACATTACCACGATATATTTTCCAAATTTTTCAGAGTACCCTCTGGTAATCAAACATGGCAATGGAAAATCCACCATTTATAGATGATTTTTCCATTCAAACCTTCATTTAAAGGGGATTTCCAATTGCCACGTTTGATTACCGGAGGGCAACCCAATGTTTGGTTGCTTGGTGATGTCCCATTCTTGTTGATGACGACCCCATATTTGGTTGATTGAAACTCCTGTTCATGTAGACAAACACATTTTCTGGGACAAAACCATACACTAGCGGCATCCTCCAAATTTTTTGTCATTAGCTATACCTAATTCACTCGGATACAATTGAGCAGTGTCCAAAAACTTTCCTTAACCCTTTTGCACTGGTTGGTTCATAAGGGGTTGCCATAGTGGGTTATAACAATCCCCAATAAACCAGGCATTATAAACCAATATAGCAAACAATCGACCATCATTTATCACTCCTACCGATCATCAAACGCTGCAAAAATCATCTATAAATGAGCGATTTTCAAGCCATGACATCTGAGGGTATTGGGCACCTCCGAGGCCCCTGGCTTTGCGCAGCTTCGCGCCGGGTGCGGTGCTGGCCTTTGGCCAAGGGCAGCTTCGGGTTGTGGCAGACCCGCTGCGCAGTCCCAGATATCTCTGGAAGACCCTGACGTCCGGCATTTGTTCCATCCAGGATGGGGGATTTCTTGGGATTTCACAGATCCTGGATGGGTTCAACCTCAAAATGTGTTTGCAATTTTGAGCGAGAAATACATGAAGGCTATTTCTATCCATTTGTTCCGTCGAGGATTTTGGGTCTTGTGCTTGGTTCAGATATTTATTGAACTATCATAAGTATTCGGACATATCATGGGTTATACTCCGCCCCCAGAATAGATGGCACGGATTTTTGAGTTGTGCCACCTACTCCTGACTGGAAACTCAGTGTCTGCAACGAGAAAACGTTAATGTAGATGGCTCAACCCCCATCAGTGAGTTTTGTGTGCCATAGGACATTTCACATTTTCACTGCGCACTCCTGCTGTATATAACCAACGTGTTGACTAGGCTACGCATTTCTCTTTTTCAAATTGGAGTACGACAAAGCGTAGCGTTCAACTCATTGCTTTTGAATTTGTGCCTGTGTTTTTGTTTTCTGTGGAGCGTGCTGTGTGACCGGGGAAGACGCTGTAGCTGATCCTAGCGTTCTCGAATAGGACGCTACTGCCCCTATTCAGCCCTCCCCCCAATCCCCCCCTCCCGTTTTTTTATTTTAGCCCAAGTTCGCACACTTGTAAACACACTACTCTACCCACACATATATATATACACATATACATTATCTATATATTCATGTATATCTATTGATTTGTTTACATCCACGTAGCTATACTTATTTATATAATATGTTGTATCCCTAAATAAACCTTAAATAAACCCAAATCCAACCCTGAACAAACCTTAAACAGAGCCTAAACCAACCCTAAAGAAAACTTTAGCCAACCCTAAGTAGACCCTAAACTAGCCCTGAATAAACCCTAACCCAACCCTAAATAAACCCTAAGCCAACCCTAAATAAACCCTAAACCAACCGTAAATCACCCTAAACCAAACCCTAAAGATATCTTAAACGAGCACTATGACAACATCCAATGAAACTTTTACGGCCAGCACAGTTCTGCCTCAACCTAGATTCTATATGTTCACAAGATGCATGTTGTGCAGTATATACACCCTGAGTACCATGTAAAATCAATGAAAACCATGGACAAATCAATGAAACACATTGAAAACAAGGATGAAGAGCGCACATGAGAGATTTTAGCTCCAAAATGTAGCAAATTGCATTTTTAGTTCTAAAATGCAGCAAATAGCAAGGAACAGTGCCCCAAACTGAAAAACAAAAAAGCACAAAAAAAAACAAAACAAATCCAAAAAAAAAACCTGCACCTGAATATTGCGAGCACGCTTTTGGGGTTTACAACAAAACCATATTTAGGGGTTACAAGAAGCACGGTTTTGGGGTTTACAATGAGCACGTTTTTGGGGTTTACAGCAAACACGTTTTTAGGGTTTACAATGAGACCGGGTTGACAGACGCGTTTTAGGGTTTACAATGAATCCGGGGTTAGCAAAACCGTGGCTACAATACAATTTGCATTTTCTGCATATTGTGCACGTTGTCAAGCACACAAACAAGTAAGAGGAGCAAGACATTGTGCTGCACGTGTGGCTTGGGCGCATGATGGCGCATGCAAATCAAGCGCAACTTCATGAACGCACGCAGAGCATGCTTGTCTATATACAATACAATGGTAAATTCCCTGAGAAATGGTTCAAACTCACCCGGAGATTCTTTCCCATTGAGTGCTTTCCGCCCCAGGATATGCATTGAAGCGGATTAAGAAGGAGAATGGCAAGATGCCAGAGGAAGTTCAAGAGGCTTGCAAAGTGCCCTCTACTGTGAGCCATCCCTTTGTGCTTCAAATAGTTGAATCCTTTGAGACATTTGGCCAGGGGTGAAGATTGGTTCTGGATTGGCGCTTTAAACGGGAATTGGTGGTGAATGAGACTAACCAGTCCAACTGGCTTTTGCGAGTCTATATTCTCACAGAGCTGATTACAGGCGGGCAGCTTTGTGAACAGATGAAGGGTAGGGGTGAGACTGTTGTGGGATGGGGTTTGGAAACATAAGGGGGCCCCCAAAATCATTCCCAGATGGGCATTTTCAATAAGGAGTTCCAGATATGTTTAAGCTAGGATTTGAGAAACATGTATTCAGATTCTTCGCAAGATATCAATGAGAAACAGCCGTCGGTTGGTAGGGTGATGTCATGTCTCCTGGGAATTAGGATTTGGCCTCTCCAGCCAACTGGGGTGGTCCAAACCTGTGACAGGACGACATCAGCTCGGGCGATGCTCAGTTGCTGCGCAGCACATCGTTGCAGCATGCATCGAAATCCCTTGTCCCCTTGTTTACCTTTTTGCTTGTGTTTCAGTAGCCCGTTCTTTGTACGAGCTTTGCTATTTGAAATTGGGTCCCTATCCGGTGCGCGGCCGCAGTTCCCCCCGAGATCTTTGCTCTTCCATCATGCAAGTCCTTGTAGCTTCAAGAGAGCTTGAATCCCAAGTGAAGAAACCATTGGGGACGACGCAACTGGCAGCAGCTGGGTATCAGGTTCTACATCGGCTGCCTCATCCTGATTCTGGAAGCTCTCCATCTGGCTGGTGTGACGTATCGAGATCTCAAGCCGGACGCTGGACGAGGGAAAGCTATGGGGCAGCCTGTGTGTTTTTGGGGTTGAGGTCTGATCGAGTCGTAAGGAACATTGTGGGTTTCTCTCTGAGCATTTTGAATCCTGACTTTCAATACAATAACGTTGCAGTTTCCAGGGAAATTCACAGGAGTATTATTGGCTGCCGTGAATCATCATGCGCAAATCGCTTCAAAGTCTCTCTGTTGACAACACAACAAGATGGAGCTAAGTCCAACAACCAAAACTCCTTACTCAAAAGGGACTGCACAAGAGGATGCAAGGAAAATGGGATCAACGGCTCATTCGCGTCATTTCTTTGAGTGCCTCTACTCACCCAAAAAATTTTAGTTCTTTGTGCCATTCCGGCTTATACCTATTTTCAGCGGCCAAATCGCTCTTTTCCCGGACGTGGCCAAGGAGAACATCATGCTGGATGCCCATGGCTTTTTGAAACTAGTCGGCTTCGGCTCGGCAAAACTGGTGCATAGCAGCAAGACTTCACCGTCGTGGGCACGGCCGCTGGGTAGCAGCTGCGCAAGACATGTAAAGACTTGAAGACTGGAATAAATTGCATCTTGGCGTCTACCTCTGGTTGTTCTCGCATCCGCCAAGCACTTCAGCGCAGCTCGCGGATCTTTCATCTCCTCAGGTGTATTACATGGCACCGGAAATCTTCGGTACTGCAGGCCGGATCCAAGAAAATGGTTTTATAGTAATAGGGGCCCCCCAGTTGTCATCCCCAGTGTTCTGGAACATGGCTGGAAGTCCGAAAATGGTGGATAGGCCGTGCCTGCCTAGAGGTTGCGGCCTGGAAGTGGATTTCTGGTCCTTGGGCATCCCGTTCTACGAAGTGGTTTGTGGGACATTCCCCTTTGGCAATGAGCACCTCGGCCACTAGGAAGGCTGAGGCGCAAGTAGGGCACGACGAAATGGTTGCCAGGTAGTCGGTTGAGAACCGCAAGTAGAGCCCCCAAAACTGACTCTGTACATGCGTGACACTTGAGTTGCATTCTTCAGTTTGAGTTGCGTTTCCTTCTTTCAGATGCTTCACAGTTTAAATCTGACTGCCAGTAGTACTTGATTCGCTGCAACCATCGCAGCCAGCAAGGTCTGAAGAGGAAGATCAGATTATTGCTGCGATCACGAAGGATCCGCTTGAACGAGCCCCAACACCATGCATACAAACACATCGCATGCACACGCGGCACACTTTCAGACATGTGTGCCCTTCCTTATAGATGTTCAAATGTCCTACGATGCCAAATCCCAAGAACTGGAGACCATTCCCGTATTGAAGGCCAGTCATGTGCAAAGCAACCAGTGCTATGGATCAGCGCATACCACATTGGAAGGTGCACAACTGTTTCAGGAGGAGCTGGTTTTTCCGCCCAAGTACAATGACAATGCTGGAAAAAATCTGCTGCTCGGAGATTGCCATAGCAGAGAGAGCTTGGATGTTGGATCTGGACGGTCCAAGGCTGGAGCGCTTCTTGACCAAAAATCCGGCCGAGCTGGAAGCAATGAGGGTTGGGCAGAAGTGAAGGACTGACGAAAACGATGTTTGAGCAACTCAAACGGCCAAACTGATGCATTTTTGGCCTTTCAAGATTTCCCATCCTGGTATCACATCACTGAATCCAAGTTTTTGGTATTCCAAGCATTTTTTTGGGGTGTCCAATGATGGGGTGTCCACGGTGGATCAGCAGGACCACAAATTCTTCAAGGTGGCTACCACTGCTGGATCGACTCAAGGCACCAGTCTGTGGCAGTTGGCGAAAGAGTAAAGGAAGACATACGTGGCAATTCATAGGGCCCCAGAAAAAGCAAAATCCCGCCTTTGAGGTGATCTCTTCACGCAGATCTTGCGCCGCGAGATGAACCCACCGCTGATACCTGAAGCTACGTATGTATTTCGGGGCCCAAAATTTGGTGTCACGAATTTAAAAAGGGAAACTTGCTATTATTCAACAATAGCGAGCCCTGCTCTGGTAATTTCAGCACATTTCAGCGGGAGTAGACGGCGCAACTCATTTGAACATGGGTCCAATACTATGTTGGAGAGTCATGGAAAATAGATGCGAGTTATTGGAATAGATGGCACAACTTAGTTTGAACATGGTCCAATATCACGTGGCCAAATCAGACATGTAAATCATTGGAATAGATGGCACAACTCAATTTGAACACGTGATGGTGCAGCTCAATTGGAACATGGATCCACTGTCATTTGGCCAAACCAATGCAACATAGGTTTTCCCCACGGTCACAGTACTTGAAGGCACAATGTAGCATAGCATGTATAGCCACAAAAAATGCAGGAATAGATGGCGCAACCCACAAAAAGGGCTGCAGCATGTTCCATCAAAAACTTGCAGACGCCACCCAAACACCCCGGGAATAGATGCTACATTCCCGTGGGAACACCTGCAAACCCAACCAAACCCCCAGGCTGCAACTCCCCCAAAGACTATATATTGAATTGGGAGCATCTACAATAAATCCACCAAAACAAAGCGGGAACAGATGCTATATTCCCGTGGGAACATTTGCCACCGTAATAGCCAAAATTAAAAAACAACAAATGCAAGAATAGATGGCGCAAACCACAAAAGGGGCTCTTTTTTGCGTTTCTTTTCCAGGAATCATGTCTTGGTGGCTGTCAGGGCTCAATTTGCAGTTGAGCCATCTATTCTGCACTTTTTGGGCGTTTTTTTGCCCAGAAAAAATAGCGAGATGCTTGATTTTTTTTTATTTCCGGAAATTGAAAACGTGTTCCGTTTGCGCGTTCTCGGTGCCATCTACCCACCGTCCGGGAAATGGGGTCTGTGCCATCTATTGTGGGGTCGGTGTAATCCTGCGGTCCTTGATAGAACTAGGGGTAACATGGCCACAAATTTATATATACTGAAATGGTAACGCAATTTCAAACCTTTATTGTAGTAGAAGCATCGTCCGGCTCGCAGCCACCCAAGGATACCCCTAGTGTCTAGATCTACATGTTTGCTGCTTTCGGTGCATTGAACCCTGCAGGATTTGTGGCAACTGTTGCTGCTGCGCTTGAAGCAACTCTTGTTCGAAAGCCCGTACACCCCTCTGGAGGAAGCAGATGTTGCACCCAACACGGAGGAGTTTCTGTGCGGGAAGCTGCAATTGTCCGGTGAGCTGGTTAACCGTTTCTGGTGCCCGGTTTCAGCGCCATTTTTTTTGGATGGAAATTGAAAGATTTCATGACTGCTGCGTAGATGATCAACGGGGTGAGGGGAGGGTTTTGGTGGTTTTCAGCTATGGTTTGGCATGGGTGTTTTGGAACACTAGAGCACCCAAAGGCCAAACAATCAGGAAACAATTGGCATAGCCCCTGCCCTAAACAGGTAATGGGAAACTGCAGGACTTCACCGATTTCACCATCCAAAAACAACAAATTTTACCACTTGTCAGTAGATCTTGAACCATGTTGGATCATCTGGAACCATCTTGAAGCACACTATGATCTCTGTGGCCCTTCTGTGGCCATAGGCTTCCTGCGCCCCTTTTTCGAAGCCATCTACGTGACGCCTTTGGTGCGCCAATCTTCGGCATGTTTTCGCTTCGTGCTGCGGATGTTGGCCGAGGGAAGCACCTCCCTACCTGAGAGGGGCATGCAAGCAGTGCCGGATCAACTGGCAGAAGCTTGTTGGTTTTGAACGGTTTTTGCCAGTTTTAAAAAAAGTAGTTTGGGATGGTTATGGTTTTGGTTTCTGAATTTGCCCAGTTTTCAATTTGTTTCTTTAATAATCTTGGGTTGGACCTGCTTTGTCTCGAACGGCTATATGGCTATAGGTGATTTCAAATGTCCCTTGATATTGTTGATTTTCAATTCCTATCAATGATTATCGATTAGTTTTGGATGCCCAGTTCTGGAAAGAATCAGGGATTCAGATTAACCCATGATGTTGGGATTCCCATAGGATATTCATCCTAACTTGACCCTAGCAGCAATATCATGTTCCCTTGATCCTCGCCCTCCAGGAAGGCTTGTCCATCCATTTGGGCTCTCCGGTGGCTGAAGTCAGAGCTCGGCAGCTGCGGCTGGCTGACGACTGGAGGGACTTCGATGCCGTGGTGCTGGCGGCAGAGTTGCCGCAGGCATCGCAGCTGCTGCCGGAGATAGGCGGGGTGTGGTCCCACCAAAATGGCCATTTCGGGAAGAAAATGATGGTAAACCCTCAACTTTGGGGAAACCTATTTTCAATGGGCTCAGAAAAATTGAAATTGGTCATTTGTGTACTACTTGGTACAGGGTATTAGACCCTACATGTCTCATGTCGGGGGAAGTCGTCCCACATCCGTTGTGCCATGGCGAAGTTGATGCCAGACAGATGTTGTTATTTACATCATCCGTTGTTGAAGGCTTCAGGTCTATGACCCAACTCTGGCACGATGTTCTAGACTAGGAAGTATGTCCCAGTCCTCACAGTACCTCACTCCATTGTTCAGATGAAGTTTATTGGGAGAGAAACTTCTGTGTTGCGGACATTCAATAGAATAGAGTAGAGAAGGATCAGAGTAGAGAAGAGCAGAGCCCAGAAGAGCAGAATAGAGGAGAGATGGGTAGAGAAGAGCGGAGTAAAGAAGAGTAGACTAGAGTAGAGTAGAGAAACTAGAGCAGAGGAGAGGAGAGTAGATGAGCAGAGTGTCTATAGGTCTCGTTTTTTCCCCCCACATCCTGACACAGCCACAAGCCACAATGTGACAATTTCTATCAAACAAGTGGTATTCCCTACAATAATATCCGATGCCTCCCAGTTCCTGTAGATTGTAGATTTAAGCTGTACGCATAGTATGTTTCAGTCTGAACTTGCAGTGTAATGTAATATAAGGTCGCTAGGCTGGTGTATGTAACCCCTTATGAACAAGCACAGAAAGATAACTCAGGAACTTCAAAGAATTTTGTTGTCTAACCAGTTGTGCCAATGGCCGGTTGATCAATAAACGCTGCTTTTCAGAACAGAGGGTTATGGGGGTTTCAAAAAATGGTGAGATCCCCAAAACCATGGGTTTCAATAGCAAAATGGTCTAATTTGGCAATTTGGGATGATTTGGGATACCCCCATTATTTGACAGAATGCAGAGGCACGGCGAGATTCTAGACCCATATCACCAAGTTTGATCAAACCTTTCGGTAACATTGTGACATGGTGATTTGCCGATGGCGGGGTGACTCTTTGTTCGCGTTGAGCCTTGCGGTGGGGTGACTTTTTGTAGAATTGAACCGTCCGAATATATAGTTTCGAGCCCGCCATGTCCATAATATGGACGCATATGGACCCACCGGTTTGGGCGCTTCCTGGCCCTTTTGAACACTGATTTTTTCCGAAATGTTGAAGGACCCCATGATCCTCACAAGTGGACGATTTCGGCTTGTAACGGGCAGGGAGTTGCGCATGCTCATGGATCAACAAATGATAAAAACATAGAGGACTATTGCACATATCTGGATTGATTGGTATTTTCCATGTGTAATTGCCAGATGCAGGTGCTTGCAAAGGGACTTCCAGCTGTACCTGGTACTTTGCTTTACCTTCACCGCCACCTGTGACCGAACCGCTGATCGTGCTCAACAGCACCCTGCAGGCGGCAGAGGATGGAATGAGGCTGGTGGATGTGGCGTTCCCATCCCTAGTCCAACCCACCTATGCCCCAGCTGGTTGGGACCTGGCAGCTGTGACGGTGCGTGGTGAGGGTGACTCGGGTGAAGGCTGGCTTCGAAGTGAATTGGAAGGTCTGTTTGGAAAATCGTTGCGGGACTGGAAGCTGCTGCGGGTCTATCACTTGCCCTTCCATCAGCCCTCCCAGCAGCGGCCCTTGAGACCACGGGAGCCGAGATCGATTTCGGGCATCTATCTCTGTGGGGATCACTGTGCGGAGCCAACTTTGGATAGCGCCATGCGCTCTGGTCGTTTTGCAGCTGAGGCCGTGTTGAAGGCATGCGGGAGCCTTGTGGTGGGATGATTGGGCTAAGATAAATTGCTCCAGTCCCATCTAAAGGATCTGAAAGCGAGGCTTTGCGATTTGTTCAGTAGTGTACAAATATCGCGCTGCAACCACAGGAGTTTAGAACTGTTTATGATTTTTGTTTTAACAGTTCACAATTCTCGACAACTATCCCCAACTGGAGCTATCAACGAACAATGGCCAATACCGGATCGCATCTTCTGCTGCGAGGACTTGGAGAAAAAGCCGTGAGGTTTCCACGAGATCACCACGAACATCCCTGGCGTCGCTGCGAACTTCACCGTTGACATCCGTTGACGGAGGCCATAGCTTGGAGCTGGCAGGTGAAATTGGTAGATTATTTGTCCATTCACCCACAATTTTCCACCACGTAAAACCCGACATGAAGGCATTGTGATGACTTTGGGGGGGGGGGGGAAGTATGCGCTTACCCCCTGGTAAATTAACATAGCTATTGGAAATGATCATTTTAAACAGGTACTGTAAATCATCCATAAATGGGCCATGGTTTCCATAGCTATGTTGGTTTACAGGAGGTTATCCTGGGGATGCCACGTATAGTGGCTTTGGATCTGGGCGTGGGTCAAAGCCTGGCTCTGGTGAACATATCCCAAGTCTATCATGGGCTGGAAAGACAGGTTTGTGTCAAAATTGTGGTGTTCTTGGGAACTAGTGGAATATCATAGGGGATAATGGAATGATGACTGGCTTGGAGGGATTTGACCATCCATCTTTGGGGTTTAACCACCAAGCTTGGTAAATTGTTGGTAAGATACGGGGAAACCAACTGGTGTTAGTTTAAGCTTTTGCCACAAAAAGGGATGTAGATTACCTAGCTTAGTTCTTTTTCTCCCTCAGGGTAAGTTTGGCCATGGTCGAAAACCACCCATGTTATGGGAATCTCATGGGGACATGTTGATATCTGGGTTTGTCTCAAACTGAGATTTTTAATCAGCCAACATGGGGTTTTCAAGCTACAAAGTTGGAAGGTTTAGTGGACATGGGGATTTGAGCAGTAACAACGTTTTTTTTAAAGTAACCAGCCAACATGAGGAGCCAACATGGATTGGATAGTGGGCATTTGTGTTTTTTAAAGAGAGGAGACCCAAAAATGATCCTCAAACTTGATCAGAATTGCCTGAGTTGGAGAACTATGAAGCTTCATGACTTGCCATGAGCAAGGTAAGGCTGAAATGGAAAATTTGCAGCCCAGAAAATTCACTGGAGTCCACTTGGAGCTAGTGCACTTGCAAATGGCCAAAAAGATGGGTCCAGGGTAGATTTCAGATTTGTATCCGTTGCTTTTTGTGAAGATCTTTTGGCTTCGGTGCGTGGTGAGTATGAACATTTTCTGACGATGTCCCAACATGGCTATGTGGGTCCATCCTCTGACAAAAGTGCAGATGAAACTGATGAGGTCGATCTTCAGATGCTGTGCTTGACTGGAGAGGGAGTGACGTTAAGCGTCCCTCGCTCTATGCTTGGGTATGACCTGCGCAGATTGCTATCCGAGAAGCTTTCTTGCAAGCCAGGCGCAAAGCTCGCCGTGCATCACGTGAATCGAAAGCTGACGCTCGATCAAACCTTGAAAGAGCAAGGGATTGTTGGAAAATCGACCATGCTGTCCTGCACCTACATGCCAACAAATCTGTATACAGCATGGCGTTATGGCTCTGAGCTTCCAACTTGTGAGAGAGAGTTTGCGCTTGAAGGTGTAACACAGATTGAGGGAGCAACTAGTGGAAGGTATTTGCATCATCTCCCCTGCAGCCTTGATTCTATGGTTTTTGCCCATGAGTTCAACCACAGCCTGGAGCATGTGACCTTGCCGTCGAGTCTTCAAAGCTTGAGTTTTGGCTGGCATTTCAACCAAAGCCTGGATGGGGTGACCTTGCCATCGAGTCTTCAACACTTGAGCTTTGAGAGGCATTTCAACCAAAGCCTGGAGGGGGTGACCTTGCCATTGCGTCTTCAGAGCTTGAGTTTTGGCGAGAACTTCAACNCTTCAACACTTGAGCTTTGAGAGGCATTTCAACCAAAGCCTGGAGGGGGTGACCTTGCCATTGCGTCTTCAGAGCTTGAGTTTTGGCGAGAACTTCAACCAAAGCCTGGAGCGGGTGACCTTGCCATCGAGTCTTCAACACTTGAGCTTTGGCTGGAATTTCA
>BGPT01000285.1:497195-518042 GCA_003297045.1 Symbiodinium sp. clade C Y103
CTGGAGCGGGTGGCCTTGCCATCGAGTCTTCAACACTTGAGCTTTGGTTTCAATTTCAACCAAAGCCTGGAGCGGGTGACCTTGCCATCGAGTCTTCAACACTTGAGCTTTGGCACTATGTTCAACCAAAGCCTGGAGCGGGTGGCCTTGCCAATGAGTCTTCAACACTTGAGTTTTGGCTGGAATTTCAACCAAAGCCTGGAGCGGGTGACCTTGCCATCGAGTCTTCAACACTTGAGCTTTGNAATTTCAACCAAAGCCTGGAGCGGGTGACCTTGCCATCGAGTCTTCAACACTTGAGCTTTGGCGAGAACTTCAACCAAAGCCTGGAGCGGGTGACCTTGCCATTGAGTCTTCAACACTTGAGCTTTGGCTGGCATTTCAACCGAAGCCTGGAGTGGGTGATCTTGTCATCTAGTCTTCAAAGCTTGAATCTTTGTGCCAATGAAAGCCTGGAGTGGGTGACCTTGCCATCGAGTCTTCAACAATTGAGCTTTGGCTGTAATTTCAACCAAAGCCTGGAGCGGGTGACCTTGCCATCGAGGCTTCAACACTTGAGCTTTGAGAGGCATTTCAACCAAAGCCTGGAGGGGGTGACCTTGCCATTGCGTCTTCAGAGCTTGAGTTTTGGCGAGAACTTCAACNTTCAACCAAAGCCTGGAGCGGGTGACCTTGCCATCGAGTCTTCAACACTTGAGCTTTGGCTGGAATTTCAACCAAAGCCTGGAGCGGGTGACCTTGCCAATGAGTCTTCAACACTTGAGTTTTGGCTGGAATTTCAACCAAAGCCTGGAGCGGGTGACCTTGCCATCGAGTCTTCAACACTTGAGCTTTGNAATTTCAACCAAAGCCTGGAGCGGGTGACCTTGCCATCGAGTCTTCAACACTTGAGCTTTGGCGAGAACTTCAACCAAAGCCTGGAGCGGGTGACCTTGTCATTGAGTCTTCAGAGCTTGAGTTTTGGCTCCCAATTCAACCAAAGCCTGGAGCAGGTGACCTTGCCATCGAGTCTTCAAGGCTTGAGTTTTGGCAGGCATTTCATTTCAACCAAAGCCTGGAGGGGGTGACCTTGCCATCGAGTCTTGAAAGCTTGAGTTTTGGCTGCCAATGCGAGAACTTCAACCAAAGCCTGGAGCGGGTGACCTTGCCATCGAGTCTTCAACACTTGAGCTTTGGCTGGAATTTCAACCAAAGCCTGGAGCGGGTGATCTTGCCATCGAGTCTTCGAAGCTTTACTTGTGGACATCGAGTCTTCAAAGCTTCTTGCAGTTCCACTGGCTGTGTTTAATTCGCTTGACACAGTTGCGAAGAACTCAATTCAGAGATAAAGAGGCTTTCTTTCTGAGGGATGCATCAGGCGACCAATCTCTGGTGCTTGGGGCCACCCGAACCCAACAGTCTTTTTCGGGGCGGTCAGTCGGAGAACACCTTCCTGTTTGTGGGGTGAAGACATGGAATCCGTATTTGTTGTATGAATTTGATATTTGGGGTATGTTTTTGCAATAAATATATGTATCATTATGTATCTGTATATCCCTTAAATGTTGATTGGGATTGGCCCTTCTTCTTTTTTCAGAGCAGGGATATATATATATATATGAATTGCAAATAATTACAACCTGGTACAACCGGTCAAGGGCGTTGCTCTCACCGGCTCTCACCTACCTTCCTGCTGATGGGGCCAGCGGCCAGCCAATGTCTTTCCATATGTATATATCTATATCTATATCTATATCTATATCTATATCTATATATATATATATTGTACGTACTCTTAGATCAAGTCATTGGTAAACAAGAGACGAACGGAATAAAAGTGACCGAGCTCCGGGAATCCGACAAACAATCTGTACCATGTGGCAAGACACAACTTCGGTATGTCATCCAACCATGATTTTCGGATTTTTCCTAGTTGGTGCATTCCGAAGACAAAACTGCCGGCGTGGCAAACTGACTATCAGTTGAGGTTCCCGGGTCATGTATCTCGATCCACTGCCAATTTATTCTGTTATAAACCCTTGGAATGTAGGACTTCGGAGGACATTGGTGGGTTCTCCCGAGTTCTATACTGGTTGCCATGGATCCTAACTTTCACATCAGCGCCACCAAGATCGCACGGGATAAACTTCTGCGTTTGAACAAGGCCAAAACTTGCAGAAAACCACGCAAAAAAACAATAGTTTTAGGACCATTTAATTTAGAAACTGTATTTAGGACTTGGATTTCCAGTCAAGTGCTCTGCTTGACCGGAAAGAGTTTCTCAAATTGGGGTGCCCCACAATATTGGTTTTTCGTTGCTGAAAATAACCACGTTTGACGATGTCATTTCAAGTATTAGCCACACAGTTGTTTGAGCATCCCATGTTCACACATCCCGAACCTTAGCTGATATTGTTTTGGTTAGTATACAGGGCGTTATGGATTTTATTTTTGGTGGCAAACAACTCTGTACAGTTGATTTCCCGCCATTTCATTTTTGGGAAGGTTGTCCAACATATTTCTGTCTTGTCGACTTCACCATTTTTGTTGGTGGTTTCATATTTTCATTCTGATTGGTTGGGTGTTTTACATTCCCCATCATTTTTGGTAACACCCCATGGAGGGTCATTGCATCGCCAGGCCACCGCAACGGACAAGTGGACATGGTCGAAGCCTTGCAGGGATAGAAAAATGGACCGCGCAACGTCAGAAGGATTCCGCAAAGAATAGATGTGTTTCATACGTGGGGAAATGAAGGAACTCCACATCCGTTCTGGTGAAAACCGAAGGAACTCCACATCTACTTCAAGTTCGTTTTTTTGTTCCCCCGAAGGATTGTTTTGGGCCAGATGTGATCAAATTTAAGGGACAGGAGAATGCACGGGAACGAAGGTGTGTGCTTTGAAATCCCAACCAACCATATCTCAAGCCAAGGATGCTTGGCTTGGGACGACTCATATTTGAAGAGACAACACAACCTCAAACCATGTTTGGTAATCAAAAGTGGCAATGGATAATCATCATTCATAGATGATCTTCCCAATCATCTCTCCATTTATAGGGGATTTTCCAGCTAGCCGTGTTTGATGACACCAGAGGGTACCATGGTACATGGCAAGATTAGCAGGCCTGGGCTGCGATGATTCAGCTTTAGCTCAGTCAGAACTATCCAAATCTACCAGTTGCACGCTATTCAAAATGTCTCAGTCAGTAGTAATTAAACTTTTGCTGTGATACTATCGGTCACAGAGATTCACTATCCACTAGATATTTATGTAAATATTGATAAACAAACCATGAACCAACCGCCGCGAGTGGCATTTCCATATCATCTCAAGGTACACTTGGAAGTTGAACAATTTCCATTGTTTTGTGGAAAAGTTGAAAAATGAATGGTAGAAACAAGTGATATGGCATTCGCCTTTTTTCATTGGCAAACTGGGCAGTCAAAAGTTTTGACACATTGTAACATTCTTCGTATTGTTGGTGGTAAAACGAGACATCAAATCACAATAAAGAAACACTTTTTGGTGGTAATTTTTGGTTTCCTACTTGTTGCGGACTTGATTCGTTTTTAGAGAGCCACGGAACACTGGACCGATACATTCGCAATGGCACCGGCGTAGACTCGGAACAACACACTGCGATGGAAAGGCAATGTGCTACGGGTCATGACAAGATCAAGATATGCAAAGGATGCAGTGACAAATCGCTAAGGATGCAGCGCCAGTTATTAACGAATTGGGACCTGTCGACAGGTTGGCAAATGCCCGGTCTGGCCTATGGGCTGGGACGTCTGAGAGGCTTGGGGAGAAGTTGAGGGATGGGCCGGGATGGGGATACCAGTTATATCACCAGTCAACCAACAATAATCAGAATGTATACTAGCTACAGCCATAGCAATAATACGACCAACTGAGATCTGTGAGTGTGTATATATATATAATATACATCAGATGGTTTCTGATGTTGTCAATCAACACATTTGGGGATATAATCAGATGTATACGAGCAAGAATCATATCCATATGAGTTTGTCCAAGCATGGGTGCCATGTTAAATTTGAGAAGATGATGATCAGCCACCTGATTATTTTGGAGCATTCGGACCTTTTGAGACAATTCCATTTGAGTATCTATCATAGAATCATCCAGTTTTCATGTGTCAGACAAATGAGATTTTCATCCCCAAAATGGAGATTTAAGACGGTGTCAACATAGAGACATGGACGGAAATGATTGGACATCTGAATAGGATGTTTGCCAACAAACTGTAAGACATTCACAGGAGGGTTACGATGACCATCTGAATCAGGATAGTAACTGGGCACTTCTCACCAGGGTGGGAAGGGGCGCATGACGGAAACCTGTGATTTTAAAGGGCGATTTGTTCAGGATACTTAGATTGAGGGAAACAATGAAAAAAATGGCTGTTGAATGCATGATTTTCCAACACGGAATGCGGCCAAGAAGCTACTGTACATATTTCTCTAATGAATGAATCTCTCGGACATTTTAAATCTGAGTGGGAACTTGAATGGGTTGCTGCCATCCCGCTTGCTTGAATGAACATCCCAGGACCTGCAACACCACAGTAAACCAAGCTGCACTGAGTTGAGTTAAGGACAAACAAATCTAGTATAGGAATGTACTGTAATTTTTCTCTTGAACCGATTGTGGAAACCAAACTGTAAGGAATCGGGGCTTATGCGATCGCTTGTTTGATGCTTTGAGATTCCTTGTTGTGTGCAGTTGCTTTCATGGAAGGTCGTGTGGAGGGAGAGGCAGAGGCTCTTGCAGCAGATACTACGTACTGGTGTGAAGACGTGTTTCTGCCTACCAGCATGGAGATAGTAACCAGCAGCCAAGAGGGAAGACCAGGGAACTTTGAACGAAGAAAGGTAAGGCTTATGGTGCCAAAAATGTGGGATGTCAGAATCATCACCGGTGCGGATGGGTTGTGAAGATGAACGAATCTCCAAGATTCTTGGGAACGTCAGGCTGTTCACACACCAGCTCTTGCGCGACTGCCGAAGAAATATCGAAGGATCCTTGGCTGCAGTGCGTACCATTTGCAACCTGACCTTGCAATGGAAATCCCCAATTGGATATGCATACCAAATTTTTGATGGGATAAGTTCCGAAGAGTATCAATCAATGTGGAATCTTGGGTTAGGAGTTGAATTCAGGCTCGACCGTTGAAACTTGCAAACGTGGCTTCAACAGCTTTGGCTTCGGAAGGAGGATGCTGAAAGTAGACACATTCTTTTTGGGTTGCCGAAGTTTTAAGAGGCTGTGCTCTCCCTACAGTTTCTCATTGTTGGTGATTGATCTCGACTTTGAACACCTATTTTTGCAAATAATATGTGTTTTTAGTGGTTGTGAAGTTGTGGAGCCAATCATACTACCACTTTGGTGATGCCCTTCGTTGAATTCCTCCTGGAAAAGGTTGGCCCGAGTGGACAACTTGCTGAAGTTCGGCGATGCACCTTGGAGCGGTGGTAGTTTTTCTGACAGGTGCTGTTATCCTATGGGCGGCAAAGCCAAAATGCACTGAGGTTGAAACGTGGGGCTGCCAATATGTCATTATGACATGAGTGTGGGGTTCAAATTGGGTGCTCAAACTTGGGAAGACAAATGAATGAACATGATCAAGAACAGTCCCATAGGCCTTGAATTGTAACGCTTCCCCCCATATTTTTGGACTCCTAAAATCGCGTAAACAAACATGAACAAAATTTAATCAGGTGCGGCCCCGGATCATTGTTCGCATGATTTATCATTACGTATCCTCAGGCAAAATTCTTCTATAAACAGTGCATCATTCCGAAAATCAGCGAAGCAACAACCTCCCAGGAAGATCTCTGTTGCTCCATTTGCTGCTCCCAGGAATCGAAACAACGCCGGGCCATCGTGGCCTGCGGAAAAGATTGGCGCGCGGCGCTTGCCCTGCTACGAGGCCGGATGGGCCGGATGGGCGGGTTCTTATTCGGCTCACCCTCCAGTTACCATGCAGTAAACCAACATAGCCATGGAAAATATGCCATTTATAGATGATTTACCAACTGGAAATGGCAATTTTCATAGCTCTACTGGAGGGTATTGATGGTATTGAAAGATATTGACCCATACCTACTCACTTGTGGATAATTTTCTTGGGGAAACCATTGGCTTTCCACCTCTGCTCTTTGGACTCTACCACATGACTGAAATTTGCAACGGATGAGTAATGGAATTCTTGTTTTGCTCTTCTGAAAGGATATCCAGGGTCTCAAACGGTATCTTTAGCCATGAAAGCTTGCAGTTTTGAGGGTTTTAGTCATCCCAGCTTTTTTAGCTTTGAACTTGATTCGGATATCCAAGTTCAATTTGAAGATAATCTTTTATAGAATACTTGATTTTGTGTGCCATTGGGTTAAGGGATTGAGCCTAATCTTAAATGGTCAAGACGAGAAGCCACAAATTACTCCATAGAGTAGAGGCTGAGGGTGAGCATCGTGCCGTCCAGGAATCAGAAGAGTCCCATTTAATACCCCTTAAAGACCCAAGGACAAGGACCTGCCATGGCGAGGCATCGACAAAGGTTCGGTGCGTCTTCACGTCTTGGGCTTCAATGCCGCTATGCGCACCTGCGTGGCCCAGCAGAAGTCCGGGGGACATCTGGACCTAAGAATGGCATGGTGGGGATTCAAATCAAGTGGGCACTGTTCCGATGGATATGCTTCGTATAAGATACTGCAAACTACCAGAATATATAAGTACTATGATATGATCTAGTACAATAATCTATGACAATACTGTAACTGTAAATGTCGATAAGTATAGAGAAGCATCCCAGAATGACATTATTCTAGGTTGGTGACTGCAATTTGGCTAAAACGCATCTAGGACCTTTTCTTATAGTACTTGCGTGATTTCCAGCCCCCATACCTATTGAGGGCATGAACCACTTGCACTGCCAAGTCACATGGCAGGAGGCCCTTTGGTCACTCATCTCATGTCCGATTTGATGTTATGATATGAGTCATATCTGTAGGCATTCCAATTGATATCCCACATTGCAGGGCTGGGCGCTCCGGCATCCCATCTCAATCCAGATATGTCCGGATCAACTTTCTGCTAGTGAATATCTCATATCTGTCTATCTATCTATGTATATATATATATTATATGTACACAATATAAAATATATACATATAGCCGCCACCAACTCTCCCAAGTTTCGTGCGCCACATTTCACCCGCCAGCCATGCTCCGAGGAGCTGGCGGACCGCTGGTTTTCGGCGGTGCAGCTGTGTGAGCAGATGCAGCACCTGGGGATCAGGTGCGATGGCTGGTGCGGCTGGGCGGAGGTGTTGAATCAATTTTTGATGGTGATTGAATCATTGAATGGACATTTGATGGGGATTTGATGGGGATTTAATGGTGCGTTGATGGGGATTTCATGGACACTTCATGGAATATTCAGTGGCATATCATGGGAATATAATGGAATATGATATTTAGTTTTGTTCGACCTGACTTGATATGATAATCATCCTTCATGGGCTTGTCTGAAAATAGGGTTTATCCCAAGTTCTGGCTATGAAAATATCGCAAAAATGGTGATTCACCAATGGTTTTGGAGGTACAGTATTGCAGACAAACCCATACGGGAATGATATGGATACCGTGGATAATCCCATCCATTTAATTACTAAACCATGATTTCTCTGGAGTGTGTTTAATCTTGGGGGAAGAAAGTATTGGAATAATACGGGTACCATGGATAGACGATACGGGATATAGCTAATGATGAGGCTAAGATTTTACCATGGATAGAATTTGGGGATATTTGGGATTTAATGGAATGATAATGCCATGTTACCATGGATATCATTGGGGATATCAATTTGGTATATAGTACAAAGGCTATTTCTTTTGCTGACCAACACAATTTGGGTTCTGGTGGGGATATATTGGGATTTTAAATGGGAATTTTCACAAACATTGGGATATCACCACCAACCACATTTACGGTTTTCTTGTACACGTGTTTGTTGATGGCCTTTATCGGGATATACGTTTGACGCAATCAACCTTACTAGTTTGGTAATATCACCACCAACCAACCTTACTAGTTGCATGGCAATCCAAGTGTGCCTGACTTATGTTTGATGGTTGATATTACCTTCTGCACGGCTGATGGCCACGTTGATTGAGATTTTGCCAGCAACTACAGTAGTAAGGTTGGTTTTGGTTGGTTGAGATTAAATCCCATCAACTCCATCAAGATCCGTGAATTTGAACGGCACTCGGATTCTGATTGCTCTGTTCATTGGGGATGGCCGGGCGATGGAGCTGTAGCACTAATCATGATACTGGCTTAAGCCGAATCAAGAGCACGGCCATTTTCGATCAAAAGATGATTCTGGTCGTTTTTGATCAATCACCCATCAATCACTTTGCAATTTTTGGTCATTTTTGATTAATAACACCACCGGAACCCTAGCCTTTGAAGAGCCCACAGCAAAACATTGAATGCAACCATAGATGAAGGAACATCCCCAGGTCCTTCAGAATAGCAAAGATGAAATGAGGTATTCAGAGTAGCCGTAACTGATGAAACAATCTTTGAACCACCACCGAAAATAGCCCCAAACCACTCCCAAGACAAACCCAAGGCTTTTTGGTTTCAGAGAACGCCAAGCCTGGATGGTAAACATAGATCTAGACTAGATATATGATATGGGTAAGCCCAGTCTGTACATTTTCACACATACACATACACATCGGCCCCAATAGGGCCACCATTTAGCTTGATCTACGGGTGCAGTCCTTAGATACATCGAGTGACATTAAGGCATACACATCACAAGACCACTAAGGTACACTGTCATCAAAAACATAGACAGATATATGTTTTTTTTTTTTTTAAATGTTTTGTAAATTATCGATGTTTGTTATACACACCACACCATATTTGCAGTCGAGGCCAAACAAATATGCGCACAACGTGCTGGTGAAGGTGCTGAGCGCGTTCGATTTCTCGGAAAGTCCTGCCTGGTCCTGGAGGGGGGCTGGCAACTAATATGGGGATTTCAGGTGAAACAAATGGCGATTTTATGGGTTTTAATTCCGATTTAATGGGGATTCATGGGGATTTTATGATCGTATAATGGACATTTAATTTGCATCGAATGGGCATTGATTGTGATATTTATGGTGATTTAATGGGATTCAATCAGGCTTAGTGGAATATCAATGCAGATTTAATCTGGATTTAGTAGGGATGTGATGGGATATGAAGGGAAATCACCAACAATATGATATGCGGATGTGTGAAAATGGGATATCTACCGACATTTTTTTTTTGCCATTAAATGGGGTATACCAGATTTCGCCCACATGGGACATCAATCACAAAATAGAATTGGGTTTGACCGGCAAATCATGCAATGGAACGGCAGGAACCAGCAATGATGGGGCTGACAATTGCAATCCTGCGAGGTTAATTGGGTCTGTCCAAGAGTAGGGCACCCCAAACTTTGCCATCTTGTCAGCATTTACCGGATTAAGGTGGCAATTTCAAGGTTTTACATCATTTCCGGACAACCTCGAATGTCCCGTCCTGGGGCTTTGAAACATGCCTTTGAAATGGCAGTTGAAGATGATCGCCCATGATGAGGTGATGTTCAAACAGGGAAACTATCCTGGAAACTCGGGTAATTCCTACGAAATGCCCACGAAAGCCTGAACCATTTCCCATTGAATGACTTCTTTGTTAGGATAATGTTTTCACATTGGATTCCCATTGGGACCCCATACAAAATAGGGCATCCAAGATTCCTATTGAAATTGCGACTTTGTGGTACTCCCAAAATTTGATCCATTTTCGCCGACAACCCGTCTCATATTGTTGCTTTTCCTTATATAATATATCCTATGAAATCCCCAGCATGTCCCATTATATCCTGTATTTGCTATAAGATGGATTGATGACTAGATCCTCTGATATTCCAATTTTATATTCGCCTTCATTCGTCAAAGCTCCGTTTTGGTTGGTTCCGTACCTATTTTGGAGTGTTCAATCCCAATTTCTCATAGTAGAATCACCATTTTTGCTGGTAGAATCAACATTTTCGATGGTAAATGACTATTTTTTGTGTTTAAAGGCCCAATTTTGATGGTTTGCAAGCAGAGAGTTCATCCATCCACATGGGAGCCAGGCTTGTGGGGTTTCTGGACGGTGGAGCGGTGGAGTGCAGATCCTTTCGAACATGTGTGGGGCAGCTTGGGAGCACAACTGCTACCCTCCAGTAAAATTCACAAAACGACATGGATGATCATTCCATGGTTTTCAGTTTGGAAAATGATCTACAAATGGTGTGTGTTTACATATCTCAATATCAAATTACAGGGGGGTAAGTAGCATGTCTGAAAGCAATGTTAGCCCGCATACAAAGTTTTGTTTTGTTTTTTTTCCTGTTGGATACGGTGGTTCCTCTAAACAGATGGAACAGCTTTGGATATCAGCATATTAGCATATTGTTTCGGACGGATTTTTGCATTGCCTCTTTTTCAATATTTCAAAAATTGCTGCCGCTGTTTGACAGTGTTTTTTCTTCCCTTCTGAGTGTCTTTTTCCCAGTGGACAACTGAAAACTAGATCTTGCGGAATCTTGCGCATTCAACCTGCCATAGGCATTGCACGATTTAGAGAACCCGGAATCGCCAATATTCCTACAAAATGTTGAGGACCAGATACCCCCAGAATAGTTGGGTAGTTGGTGCTTTGGTGAGAACAACTGGAAAACGTGGTCCCCAGAAATCACTGAGTTGACATCTTCAGCAAACAAATAGTAAGAAAGCAGTTTCTCTTGAGACACTATGAACCCACTTGATTTACTTTCCAGTATACTAACACGGATAAGCATCTACAGCAATTTATTACTAATTTCCTTGGGCGGGTTTCCTCATGGTTTTCCGTATCTTCGGTAGTTTACCCCAGAGTATGGCAGTCTTCTACCTGAGGCACTTCGGCAGAAGATGATAAGGCCAGCTGGCCAGCTGTTGCTAGGGCTGGGATATATGACTCCTGCGAATGTTATCACCAAGGATCATGGGGATATGGGACTGTCCATCCCTATATCAGGACCATTTCGTCTGTAGTTTATTTGATTTTGTCCAGTCGCAAACTCTTCAAATTTGTGGATTTTGGAGTCGGAATATCCATTGCTATAGCGTCTGGGTTTGAATCGATATTGTAATTCCCAGGACACTTGGCCGCAGGAGACCACAGATGGATGGGTCATTTTTTGCAGTAGATTCTCTGGTAAAAAAAGGGAGGATAATCCCTAGAACGGGGACAGAATGTGCGATAAACATGGTTTGCTCATGTTTGCTCCTGAAATATGGTTTATGACTCCATTTATGATCATAGTGTGCAAAATAAACGGAAGAATTCATGGCCTTCCAAGCGTTTTTTTACAGATTCTTTGTGGGATGCCTTATGCCTTGACCTTGATGAGGCTGCAGATTACTCCTTCCCTACTTACCCGCAAGAATGAAAGATGGCAATGAAAAAAAACAGGCCGAATCCACATGTTTGCTGAGTTTGCTGAAATCGCTTATAAATCGATGTGAATGGTGCATTCTCCGTGCACAGCTTTGACTTCCAGAGGCCATTTTGTTTTGGGTGTATTCGCTGAACGCTTTGCAAGAGTCCTCACCTGGGATTCTCCACTGACTGAAGAACCACCACATAAATACACTAGGTTTCGTTTCTGGTTCCTTCATTTCCTACTTCGCCTTTGATTGGCTATGGGCCATGGGTTACAAAAATAAGCCCTCCCAATTACAACAAGTGTACCCAAAATTATGCGTTTCTCAAAACCCCGAATCTTCCTTTCCGAATCCTCTGGGAGTATGCACGTGGATTCTCTGGCAGCACTTTTCTGCTTTGGTCCAAGAGGAACCCAAAGACCCAAAGAAAATCAAACCACAGACCCAACCGCCATGCGTCAGGGGAATGCCTGAAAGATTTGGAAACCCCTCAAACGAGCAGAGTAGAAGATCATTTTCCCTTGTATTTTATGGCAATGAAATGGGGTACCTGCTACTTTGAGACAAACACACCGACAATCATTTGTGAATATACATAATGTATATATAATATAGGCATTATATTCATACAGATCAGATCTTTTTGCATAGATTATCTCCAGGCTTTCTGTCACCAGATCCAAGAGCTTCCAAACAATTGGCTCCACAGACCCCATTGCTTCGACCCATCCGTGCCGCCCATCGCTTCGAATGCCATGGATGTCGCGGCTGCACCCCGCTGACGCGAAGGGATCTGGAGGAGGTGTGAGTCCTGGGTCAATTTTTGCCAGGGTCTAACCGTAAAACATGTGGGGTCTGCCTGGATTCAACCAGCAGAAGTGGGGGGCTTAGAGGGGCAAAACAAGTGATTGGTGGTTTGACCAAAATTTTTGACCCCATTGGATCCATGACTGGGATCGTAAAAGCCAAGCTGGGGTTTTCGCCAATAGTTTCACCATCCGCAATGGGGATCTAACCTACAATGGGGATTGAGACATCATCAGGGATTTCACCAATGAATGATGGGATTTGTTGAGAGATCTGGGGAGAATTTTGGCTTTAATGTGGATATGATGGGATACATGACCCACAAACACCCGCAATTTGATATGGATTTGCCCAGAAATGGAGGATTCAGCCAGGATGGGAATTCTAGTTGGCAAATGATGATCATCCCCTTGGAATTTGAAGTATCCCAATTTCCGACAAACTCATCTGCAGAGGTCCCAGCAAAGATCAACCAAAAACCGTTGATGTAACGTTCTATCGTTTTAGGGATCACAAGAACCTATGGGCAGGATCACAGATCACCAACGATCATAGATTATCACAATTGCCTAGTGCATTTTTTTCAACCAAGGTGACTCTGCTTATCCCCGCCCTGCGGTGGAAGACAATTTTCTTGATTGGACATCACCATTTGAGCATTTGTGAGATTGGATTCATGGTTCGATGTTGGCATGGACCCCCTTGCCCCTGGGATATTCAAAGAAGATACATCGAAGAGGGACATTATCCTTGATGATGTTTGGAGGGTTATGAAGCAGATTCTTGTTGGCATCGTCCAACATTTTTATGGATCAAGTTCAATGCCTATTCTTTTCAATATCATCCAGCTGATGGTGATACATGAATATGTTTTCTGGTTGATGCTTTGATTTTGGTTGGCAAATCGCAATGTTTGTTGAAACAACCCGAAAAGTCAGCATTTTGGGCAATGAAATCTCTCCATTTCGCCAGTTAGGATATCCCCTAAGAGGGTTATCCCATCTATTACCTGAAATCTCATCCAGAACCTTACTAACCTCTCACCAAGTAAGTGGGATAGTAGTTGGCTAAATCCACATGAAATCCCGAAAGGTATATATATATAGGTATTATAAGTGTATATACCCACTGACATCCACCCAGCTTAGGGATATCCCCAATTGTATCTTATTGTTGGTTATTTATATATATATATATCTCAGTATATCTTCATGCCACAATGCTTATAGACTCATTTTTCATTTTTTTGTTGATATATCAGTTTTTTACGTGGCAATTTTCAGGCTCAAAACCCATTGAACGACTCTTTTTTTTGGTGTGGGGATGAACAGCCATAAATCTCAGCGATTTGAGGTGATGATCCCGGCGGAAGGCCGGCAGGTGAACCTGGGCGACGAGAGCTATCCGCTGGTGCGCCAGGCGGCAGTTTTTTTCAGGGAGAGGTGGTTGGAAAATGCTGGAAAAGGTGGTTGGAAAGTATCGGTTGGACCATCTGGGTGACTCAAATAGAAGATAGGCACCAAAAATTGCATGCGTCCTATGATCTTTGTTTGCCATTGGGATTGCAGGGAAACCTGTTGACACGTTGACAAAAACTATAGGAATGATTCGGAATGATGGCATTTCACGGTTCAACTTATTGAAGCACTCGATCTTAGACCAACTCTCGGGGGTTGCTCTTTGAACCCTTCAGGGTCCTCCGTTTGGATCAAAATTTCAGGGCCGGGGAACCACAGATTCTAGTCACCCAAAAAGTGCTGACCCTTCTGAGTTTAAGGGCTACCCAACCGAACCATACCCATCTCCCTGTCCAATACAGGCATTTTGGATGGTATTTTATTGTATAATTTTATACCCATAGTCTATTAATGTTGGGGTCGATATTATTTAACTATACATCCATATTATATCAGCTGGACACTTCCAGTAATATCCATAAATTTGATATCCATTAATATTCAATATTTACCAATTCATATATTGTAGATATATCCCATCAACGTCATACCCACATCCTCATCCAAAGTCACCGCTCCCGTCTGCACAGGTGGAGAAAGGAGCCAAAGGTCGAGCATGGCCGGAGTGCTGCTGTCGCCCATACGTGCGAAGGTTGGTTGATTCGAGATGGCACAGCTGGCTTCGGGCTGGGATTTTGATGGTATTTCAATCAGACTTTAGTCGGTTTTTAATAAATGTATGGGATATATCGGATTTTAATGGGATTTCATGGGATTTGAATAAATTGCATAAAGATTCAAGCTCTTTTTTTTTTTGGGGGGGGTGGGATAGTATGGATATATAAATCTATTCAAACACAATATTCTTATTTGGGCGACGTATTTGTACTTGTAGATGTCACATGGTGTTCTGCAGATCTATTGGGGGGGGGTCCTTTGGCAAATCAAGGGATTACAACGCTCCAAAATCGATCCAAAGGAGGTCTTGACCTCAGAACCTTCTTCCTCTCCAGCACAACATACTGTGTCTCACCCCCCTATGAATGGCATGAAAGGGGACTAAAGGCATCAATGATGTAGCTGCTAATAGTTCCTTAATGTGTGTTCGTGGCTCGCAACTCGCCTTGGCTTGTGCCAGGTGTCTTCTCTTTGACCCTCGGCCGCGATGTTGCGGATGTGGTTCCTGTTTTTTTTGGTGAAAGGTGTGGGGCGCTTTCTTCCTCCACGCCTTGCGCACCAGCACCTCAAGCTTCCTGCTTTGTGCAAAGGAGGGGCAATAGCAGTGACAGATTAGATACATATCATCAGCATTAATCCACCAAGGACCACAACCCACGGTTTGCGGAGTGTGCGGAACTGGCGGCGCGCTCAGCCTTTTCGCTGGTGATCTGTGGAGCTTTGGCGCGGAAAGGAAGGAACTTTGGGGTGTCCTGTGATAAATTGAGGAGAATGTACGTATATGTTATATAAATTATGTATAAACATCTACAATGATAATTTATACGATATTGACATTGATGATAATGACAATAATGATATTGATTGTCACAATGTACACAAAAGTCTGGTAATACCATACAGTACGACACGAAATGACATGGTATGACATGATATTGTGTCCGATAGTGTATATTCATACATGTACAGTATAGCTCCTGAATTCATATATTTATCATGATATTATATGATACAGTCTTATACGATACAATATTTCCAGGGGTCGATTTTCGGGCAATCACTGAGCGGTCATTGAGCGCTGAAATCACAGGGACATGCGATTTTGATCGTTTATGTGCAACCAGAAAAGTACAAATCCGGGCAGAAACTATCAAAATGAGGGTCTTAAAGTGGGGAGACAAAGGAGACAAATGGTTTGTAACCACTATTGCCTGATCCTCCGAAACAGGGATGATCTATATAACCTACTTCTGACTAGAGGGGACCCAAAAATCATCCTGTACTGTCTTTGATGGCTATATATTTCTCCGGTTTTTTCTAATTGCTCAACATGTAAAGGGAATGATAAGGCTTTAAAGGAACCGGTTCCTGCGATAAAATCTGAAATTGGAACAGTCCTTGCCTGGGATGGAACTTCCCTGGCGTCCATGGAAGCAGGTCACATCAGCATTCTTTTTGATTTCTTCTGAATATCATTGGGTGGTGAAACGCGGCACCGTTTATAGACAGCAAATTTCCAACGAAATGGTTAGAATCACTAGAAACCACCCAGTTGAAGAATACCTTATCTTAGTTTTCAATCGTATTTGGGAGAATGATAATGATCCCAAATTCACAAAGATTTTTCGAATGGGTTGACACTTGATAACCATGAATCAGCTATGTTGAATAACCCAAAAGCGCGCATGGGGTCAAAATCGGTTTAGTAAACAGCTCTACCTTAAACAACAATTGGTTAATCAACCATTTAGATCCATTTAGTTTAGTTAAACAACCAATGTTTCAAGAATAGGTTGGGACTTGAAGGCCCACCGGTCGCAGCGGGCCCCGAGGATTGCCTTTCTTGCTGCCCGCCGGAGTCGCGCCAAAGTTGGACTCCTTTGTGGATTCAGGCGCGAGACATTGCAGGAATGGTACGGGGGACAATAAACAACACCATAAATCAGCAGGGCTAATAATGGTTATAACTTTAACCAGCGACGGGATATATGGTTTATTTATGGTTTGTAATGGTTAGTTATGGTTTATCTAAACAAAAAGACTGTAATCCATGGCCATAGTGGTTATAATCCAATGTCATTCAGTGTTACCCTATAGTATCCAATATTTTCCGACACACCAGTGGGTTAGACTCCCTAAATTTCACTGAACATTTCCAATACCCTCCTGATGAGTGCATAAATGTAGATATTATAGCGACCTCACAAAGATGTCACTGGTGATGATGGTTCACGCGCCCAAGAGAAGGTTGATTGCTATCATCCCCTCCAGAGTGGGGCATTAGATCTATACAAGGGCCTTTGGCCTTTCCTTGTATGGAGGAAACCCAAATGCTGACATCGACCGACTTAGGCAACCAGACGTTATGGTTTTATCTGTTGTTTCCTGGCCGGAAGTGAATTTTAGAAGAATATGCATTTGTGTTTGAACATCGAGTTTGGACCTGTGGGTGATTTCTGAAGCAGCCGTTTCTTGCAATGTGTGTGGCAAACGCAAAAATGAACCATGTGGTATAATCATTCGGAAATGATTTTTTCATTTGAGGTAGACTAAAAAACATTCCCAAGAAGCGGGGTTACATGAGGTTTACTGTTTCGGTTTGTCACATTATCCCGTTTTGCACTTGTTGCGAAGGTTTCTATGCCGTGACCGTGGTGAGTTTTATTGTGCGGGCCCTCAGGAAAATGTCATTTACTGACAGGGCCACCGGGAAATACGCATGTTCGTACGGGTTTGTCCCAGAACCACGAACAGCAAATTTTCCAACTGAAACAATGATAAACCACTGGATGTTGGGGTGCCTTAGTTTGGAACAAACCCTACTGGTGAATCATCTACAGGGTGAACTTTATATTGCCGCGGTTTTGGGCGAGGCAAGCCGAAGGACATCATGC
Organism: Symbiodinium sp. clade C Y103; assembly: GCA_003297045.1. NCBI lineage: Eukaryota > Dinophyceae > Suessiales > Symbiodiniaceae > Cladocopium > Cladocopium sp. clade C. The sequence goes on from BGPT01000285.1 coordinate 514,554, forward strand.
ATCATTTTGTTTCCTTGAAATCTAATTACGAAGATGCCCTTTCAGGTGGGTTACATGATACAGTTATTTTTTCGTAATGTTTCCACGATGATATTTGATAGCATCCCCATTTCGTTCCATTTTGTGTTGGTTGTATCCCTATTTGTTGTTTGTTGCTGGACATTTAGGACAACTTGCTGACGAACTCTCTGTTGCATGTTTTTTTTTTAAATATGACGGGCCATGGGTCATGGGAGTCGCAGATTAGGATGGCATTTTTTTGGAAGCATCCCATCCCATTTGGGTGAATTAGAAGGACCTTGCCACGACTTTACCCTAAATGATGGGTAAGACGGGTAGGATTCGATCATCCCAAAGGCGATGAATTCTTACACTTAAGCCAGATCCCATGGCCTGAGACACCGTACCCGGCTTGGTAGTGTACTGTGGTGAATTTTCCCCCTGTAATTGTGACATGCCTGCATCATTTGCAACTATTGGTCAAGTCAGTTTGGCAATTCCCAAAAAAACTTGGCAATCTCTCAAAATCTGTCCGGAGAAGAGCTATTCTCTTTAGGAGTCCCTCCTGGCAATGAGCAATCCCCATTTTGCAGATGATTTTTGCAGATGATTTTTAGGGGTATTTCATGGCATTTCCCCAGGCATGTTGGATGAGGATATCAGCAGCCAGGTTGATGGTTCACCATTTCGATTTTAGACCTGCTAGGAGTATCCATACATATTGCACCCACAGAAGCAGCCTCAGTGTTTTCGGGAATGTTGGTTCATTCGTCACTAGTTGTTTCCCAATTTGATACCTAGACAATCCAGAATGCCCTTTTGATATACAACTTCATCCAACATGACAGCCTGTATCTGCTCAAAATCCCAATGTAGATCCCATGTCAATCCTTCTTCATATGATTTTACAGAAAAAAAACACATCAAATTTCCAAGAAGAAGATCCATTTTCCATATTTTCCATATTTTCAATGCGATTTCCATAGGATTTCCATGAGATTTTCATGGCGTCCCGCGGCCGAGACGGGTGGATCAGGTGCTGCACATCAAAAGTAACCTGGGCTCCACCATGGCGGCCACCTCCAGCGGCCTTAGGGGCGTGGTGCTGGCGGTGTCTGGGAGCCGAAATTCATGGTGATTATTTGCCGGGGATAGTGGTAATACAGTAGTGATAGTGGTTATTTATGGTTATATAATAGTGGTTAATAGTGGTTAATAATAGTGATTAATGGTGATTAATGGTGATTAATAGTGGTTAATGGTGATTAATAGTGGTTATTTAATGATAGCTAATGGCGATTGAATGGCAGTGAATAGTGATTTAAACCCTGTGGTGACCGAACATAAGTATGGAAAATCACCATCTTTCACAGGTAAATCATCCATAAATGGGCTATGAAATGCCATGAAACATATTGAAACATTATGATTTAATATGATTTCACTGATTTCACCATGAATTGAGGTGGGAATTCGTGAAAGTTTTTTTGGTAATTACAGTAGGCGACATCGCAGTATCCAAAACTCAATTAGTGTTGGTGCCATGTGCCAATTTTGAATCTAATGAAATATTGAGATATTGAACATTTATCATGGTTAAAGCAACAATAACACAAACCAAATTCTTAGTATATTGGTTGGTGAAAACACCATACGAATAGAACTTTGGTTTATATTTTCACCAACCATAAATCAACAATTAACAACTTATATAATCTTTGGTTGGTGAAACTGCCTATGGGGTTCCCTGTGAAGTTCTTCACCCAGGTCTGCAACGCCTGGTGTATGTTTGGCCTCTTCCCTGACGGCTACACCGAGGAAGACGCCTGGAAATGGAGGTTGTTTCTGGGGGACATACTGTTGGTCGTACCAACTGGCCATACAAAAATTGCTGCGTACATTATATATATACATATTCATATATTCATATACATATAGATATATCATCATGGATATTTAATCAATTTATGTTGGCTGCGGTTTTGATTGGTTTAGTGGTGCGTGAGGGTAATATACAAGTACACACCATTTTTGGAAGAACTGTTGGGAACCATGGATGATGCTAGTATTCTTGCTCTAAAAGGAACTATTCAGAGGCCAGTTATCCCTCAAAATCACTGAGTGGATGGAAGTAAGAGCTGAACAACGGGGATGTTACGAAGCATGCATGTGATTTTAGGAGCAGTGATGGTGAGGCTACAGCAGAGATTCGGTTAAGAAAAAACGGTGAGATAACCAGAAAAAATGGGATACACTGGTTAGTAACCATGTAATATGTGGGCAACACGTGGGGCAACTGTGGCTAGGTGAGGAGACTGCTAGCATGGGACGCCAATCAGGAACAGTCAAAAGTTATGACCTGTAGCCTCATCTCACCCTAGGAACAGCAAGCATGATCTTCCGAATCCCTTTCGAGTTCCATATGAATTTCTGAACAGGGTACAAACAGTATGAAGACGGGGATACGACCAACCAGCGTTCAGTACATGGTGTGTTTCTTGAAACGCTTCGGAACTCATTTTTGTGGGTGACACTACGAAAAAATTAGGGGTTCCTTATTTCTCGAAGCAATATATATATATATAATATGATGTATGGAGGAAGGAGCGGATCGCCATCCTGTTCCTTTCTGAGGGAAGATTGCTACTCCAGTGTCAGTGGAGCACTGGAGCGACCCCTCCTGCTGGGATGATCTCTGCAGACCGTATGAACATGTGATGTTAACCATGTTAACCAATATTGTCCTTTTAGGAAGAAATACATTGGAGCCGGTTTGGTATATGATATCTATCATCATCTACCTATTGGTGGTCATTGGTGGTTGAATGGGGGGAACCCTCTATTTAGAAACCAACCAATGGGAAAAAGGGCATCCATGGCTGTCACAGACTCCCCATTTTCATCCATTTCCCTCTTCCGAATGACATTTTCCCAAGGACGATTTCCATTTCTGGCCTCATCCAGCAGACAACTTTTTAATGTCAACCCTCAATTCAGAATTCCTGATTGATCAACTGTGGGTACCCCCCAAAGTGATCAGTTTCTGCACAAAAAACCGTAACTACCCCAAATAAATACACCAGGATTCATTTATCCAGTGCTTTAGCAGCATTTTAGTCGCTCAAATTGCCATCAATTGGGGTATTCCCGTTTTAACAAGACAGCCCATATCATATTGTTGGTAAAGTATATATATATATATATGTGGCAGGGACCTTTAGGGTCTATTTCGTCCATTTTCCTCAATCCAGTGATGAGCATCAGCACTTGGAGAGCTACTACAGGCCTAGTAGTAGCTATACTAGCTATAGCAGCTATAGTAGCTAAAAGATTTTGAATACTAAAAGGATTTAGATTTAGATTTAACTTTAAATTTAAATTTAGAATTAGATTTAGATTTAAACTCAGATTTAATTTAAATTTAGAATTTGAATTTAGATTTAAATTTAGATTTGATTTTAGATTTAGATTTAAATTTAGATTTCGATT
>BGPT01000286.1:6844-81296 GCA_003297045.1 Symbiodinium sp. clade C Y103
TGTCAGCAGCTGAAGTGGCTTTCACTGCTTCCTGCTTCAATCTGAGCTTCTCCAGGAAGGCTTCAGAAGGATCCAAAGTTGCTGGGTTGTTCAGGGACTGCTCCTCCATCAAAAGTCCAGGGATGTGAGGAGTGTAGCCCAAAGTCCATTGGATGGGGCTGTAGCCACAAACATTTGGAGTCCGGTTGATCTGCGGGATGACATAGTTCAAGGCAGTCACAAGAGCCTCTGGAGATCGAGCGACCTCAGGGTTGCCCTCCAGGAACAAAGTCAAAGCTCTTCTGGTGACTTGATGCCTTCGTTCAAGNCAAGGCAGTCACAAGAGCCTCTGGAGATCGAGCGACCTCAGGGTTGCCCTCCAGGAACAAAGTCAAAGCTCTTCTGGTGACTTGATGCCTTCGTTCAAGGATGGCCAATCTGGTATGGGCTTGGCCAGGACTCACTTGGAGATTGATTCCATTTTCGGTGCACCATTCTCGCATGCCATCAGAAGACCACGCTCTATGCTCGTCCACCTGGAGAATGTGCATTGGACCAAAGTTTCGGATCCAAGCACGTTCCAACTGCTTGATGAACTCTTCAGTCTTTTCACCACCTCGCAGGTGTCGTGCTGCCAAAAGTCTGGTGGTGCAGTCAGAGATCATCAGCACTGGTTGCTGTTGTCGTTGTCCAGGAATCACCACCCACAGGGTGTCAGCTTGAACACGGTGGTTGAACTGGGCGTCCTTGGGCATGCTGGAGACTGGGACACCGGTTGGTCGTCGATGAAGGTCACAAAGTCCACATTGGTGCTTCTGNCATGCTGGAGACTGGGACACCGGTTGGTCGTCGATGAAGGTCACAAAGTCCACATTGGTGCTTCTGGGCAGCTTCAATCAAAGTGCTCGAAGCATTCTTATTTTTCAAAAGTCGCACTAGCTCAGGTTGTGTTGGGTGACCCAAGTTCCTGTGAAGTCGCATCACAGTGCGTTGGGCTTTCTGCCAATCTTCATCTTGTAGTCGTGATAGAACTCCTTTTGGAGGTGGTGGTGGANCATCACAGTGCGTTGGGCTTTCTGCCAATCTTCATCTTGTAGTCGTGATAGAACTCCTTTTGGAGGTGGTGGTGGATCTGGGTCTGCATCACCTTCAGGACTGGAAATCTCAACCTGGGGCAGCTCAAAAGCCTCGATCTCCGCAACAAAGGGGTCATCGTCCATGGCATAGATCTTCTCATGGCCCTTGTACTGGTAGATCTTGTTGATGGCGTCCACAAAGAAAGCGCACATCTGGGGCTGGTAAACTCCAGCGGCTTCAGCTCGAGATCCAAGTCCGGGTGATGATCCCTCAATGGGGAGGTGTTGAAGACATCCAGGGCAGCAGACAGTCAGGTCAATGGCCATGTCCTCGTCGGTGCACAAAAGTCGAGTGCTCTTCTTGATGGGCACAAAGTAGCCCTCTTCGTCCGGCAGGACACATCCAAAAGCACATTGGTCGAAGACCGCATCATGACCAGACAGGTCATTCAGGGTTGGTGTTGCCCAGCTTCTGGCATTTTTGGGTTGTTCCAATCCAGCATGGCGGCCTTCTCGCTGCTGCTTCTTGTAAGTGCGTCTGCACATCTTCAAGTGGGTGTTCTCCTCAAAGTCACGGTCAGCTTGAAGTGCAAGTTGTCGCTCTGGTGTCATCGGGGTCAGGTTCTGCAGGTTGGACCAAACAGTGCATGGTGGGGCCATCCACACAAACTCAGGGCATGTTGCATCCAAGAGCTGCAGAAATNGGTGTCATCGGGGTCAGGTTCTGCAGGTTGGACCAAACAGTGCATGGTGGGGCCATCCACACAAACTCAGGGCATGTTGCATCCAAGAGCTGCAGAAATTCTCTGCGATGGCCTGCATTGGTGAAGTCCCATCCAGTGTTGTAGTCAAAGGACATCACCTCCCATCCAGCNGCATGTTGCATCCAAGAGCTGCAGAAATTCTCTGCGATGGCCTGCATTGGTGAAGTCCCATCCAGTGTTGTAGTCAAAGGACATCACCTCCCATCCAGCTTGTGACATCGCCATGGAGAGGTTGGCACTTCCAGTGTAGACCTCCCAGAAGACTTTTCGTCCAGCATTGTGGGCCATCAGGGCCTGCTCCATCACAGAGCGTCGCTGCTTGGAGAACTTGTTGAAGTTCATGTGCATGGATTTCACAAGCTTGTCAGTGATGGGTCGTCGAACCTCAGTGGGATCTTCTGGAACTTCTGGAGGAGGGTCGATGTCGATGGCAGTGGTCTCAGGCTCCTCAGTCTTGAAGGCTTGTTCAGGAGGATCACGATTGGTCGTGGAGAGATACTCATGAATGTCGATGTAGTTCTCAAGGTCCTCATAGTTGGTGATCGCGTTGTAGGCCTCGTTGGTGACAAAGTCGAAGTCCACATAGGCGCCTGTGGGGTCGTTCTCAACGCCGTCATCCAATCGAATGAGGAACTCACCCTTCTCTCCTAAGACGACATCAGTCCAAGGGCCGTCTTGCAGGGACATCTGATTGGTGTCATAGTTCATCTGCAACTTCAAGGCCTGCAAGATGGGTCTTCCGACCAAAAGTGGTGTCGCCCCCTCCACAATGAAGCATTCCATGTAGCCANTTGGTGTCATAGTTCATCTGCAACTTCAAGGCCTGCAAGATGGGTCTTCCGACCAAAAGTGGTGTCGCCCCCTCCACAATGAAGCATTCCATGTAGCCAGCTTTGCCACTCAGATAGACTGGCAACCGGACAGACCAATCCGCCTGTCGAGAAGCATCACCGCCAAAACCGAAAGTCTTGTTGGTCGGCATGAAGAGGAAACGCTCTGGTAGAACTCCTCGGCCACGCATGTAGTCCACTATCTTCATCAAGGTCTCGTGGCCACAAACTACAGAGCTGGCGCCTCCATCTTGGATTCCATACCAACCTTGAGGGCTCATGTGAGGAACTCCTCTTGGACCCATTTTGGCAAGGTCTCGAACCATCATGGCTGATCCATCAGCGGTCTTGGGCTTCTTGGTCGGTGATGAGGTAGGAGTCGATGTAGAGCTCTGCCGTGTCGTNTTTGGCAAGGTCTCGAACCATCATGGCTGATCCATCAGCGGTCTTGGGCTTCTTGGTCGGTGATGAGGTAGGAGTCGATGTAGAGCTCTGCCGTGTCGTAGGTGAAGAGCGTGCAGTGCGATTCTGGGGCAACGGGCAGCCCAATGCCCAACTTGTCCACACTTGAGGCATCTGGTGGCATTGGCACGTTGAGGAATTTGACCTCCTTTCATCACCCAGGCACTGGTTTTGTTCTTGCCCTTCCCCTTGGTTTTGGACTTGCCACGGCCTTTTGACTTGGGGGATCTTGGAGCTTGAGAAGTTGGCGATCCAGCCATGGAGTTGCCATCTGCCAGGGCCACTACAGGGAAAAATCCTCTGCTGGCTTTCAGATGCGCCATCTGGCGTCTCGCATCCNGAAGTTGGCGATCCAGCCATGGAGTTGCCATCTGCCAGGGCCACTACAGGGAAAAATCCTCTGCTGGCTTTCAGATGCGCCATCTGGCGTCTCGCATCCAGGTACGTCGCATAGGCTTCCTCATAGTTCTGCTCCATCTCCAGGAAGGTCTCGTCAGGGAAGTCCACCTCGTCATTGGCAGTGTAGTAGTGCTCTTCCGTCTCCTCNCGCATAGGCTTCCTCATAGTTCTGCTCCATCTCCAGGAAGGTCTCGTCAGGGAAGTCCACCTCGTCATTGGCAGTGTAGTAGTGCTCTTCCGTCTCCTCGCCATCGTTGTAGGGCTCGTCCCATGACTCATCCCATTCGGTATCATCAGCCATTCCATCGTAGTCAAAGTCCTCGTCCTCAGCCTCGTAGACCTCGTCCTGTCGGTTGCTCCAGCGGTTTGAGCTTCCATAGCCCTTGCCTCTCCAGGTTCGTTCATTGGCCTTCCCTTTGAAGTCCTGTCCCAAGAGGAAGTACATGGCCTCCGTCACTGCAGTCTGGGCAAAGTCGGGTGCACGTCCTTGGATGAGCTGCTTCTGCTCTGTCGTCAAACCAGCACGTCGTAGAAGCACCCATCCAGCAGCTTTGTCCGGCAACTTAATGCCGTGCTTCTCAACTTCAGCCAAGGCCTCACGGTGCTCGGCCACATAGTTCAGGAGGGTCTGGCCATCTCGCCTCGAGGTGCCATAGAAGAATCGCTCAAATGCACGGGGCATCTCAACCTGGTCGTCGTACTTGAACGTCTTGTCGAGCTCCCGTAGGATGGTGTCGAAGCCATTGTCGTCGTCGGACACCTTGTCCACCATATGCTCGATATGCCTCCATGCAATTCCTGACAGGCTTGTCATCAAATTGATGCATGCTTCTTTCCCCTTCTTCTGCAAGTCCAGCTTCTTCTTGTAGAGGACTATTCTGGTGCGCCACTCACGGTAGTCTTGAGGTCGATTTGAGAAGATGGGGATGTAGGTGTCCTTGACCAGATCCATAGGCACATTGCCCGATGTCGGTCAAGAAGAGGATGTCATAGTTCAGGATGTAGGGCTCGAGGTGAAGAACTGCTCAGCAAGCTCGCCAGCGAAGATCTCGACAATGGTGTAGGTTGGATATAGCGATGGGCTCGTTGAAGTCAAAGTTCAGGTGGTAGTTGTTGCCGTAGAGCTCTGGCAGGGAGCCTGGGTAGGCTCCGCTAATGGGGCTGCGTCACGCGTCAGCCACAAGGCTTAGACCCATGGGAATCCCTATGTACCCTGTTCAAGGGGATCGGGCCCACAAGCCACAAAAGATGAGCACAGAATGATGTGCAAAACTACATTGTGAGGCTCACAATTCACAGTTTGTTTTTGCCATTCCTTTTCTCTGGCATTCAATGTTGTAAAAAAAATTCGCGTAGATCCGTCGGATGTATGTCTGCCGACATTCCCGCCGACAAAGACATTTACTCTGACCATACCATGTTTTGTGGCCATCAAAGATCAAGATCTGGCATTTCAGGGTAAGTAGCCGCAATGACATTTCAATTTCCTGGTTACACCGCGGAAACAAATAGCAAAGCGACGTTCCCTTGGAAATGCTCTAAGCCACGTCACTCTCTGGCGATTCCGAAGGAAATTTGCGAAATCCAACGCGCCAATTTCAATCGGGTTGTGGGGTGCACGGTCGGATGCCAAGAAAGTAGTGTGGCCACGGGAGTTGTGATATGAGGCCGCCGAGTTTTCAAGACACGCCCTGTTTTGGAGGTAACTTCCTTGTTTGGCATGAGTGACGTCCAAGGGTATGCCACCATGTGCCGGGAAGAAAATTTCCACAACTGTTTGTAACAAGTTGCACCATGTGTGGTTCAAAACCGTGGCCGCCGGGTTGAAAAACTTATGACGAAATTGACTCGCGTGCGTTGCCAAAGTGGCGGTATCACAATTTGCACGCTGCCAAGGCAGCGCTTCAACCGTGCAAATATGTTACGTTTTCCCCATCGGAATCGTGGGAACGGGCGCCAAGGTAGCGCCGGCAAAACCTAAATCAACAAGTTCGGGCTTATCCTCCCACAAGTCGATGCCAGTTCTTCAGTTTGGGGGATTCCATTCAGGAACTGATATCAACAACCTGGGGTTCACAGCCGTTGGACCTGTCCAGTGGCAGCCGTGGTAGCGAAACGAGGAGGTCACATTCATATGGAGTTTTTCTCACCCACGGGACGGATTGAAAAAATTGATTGGATGGGCATCAGGTGGCGACATGAAGATGGGGCAGACATGGCTCAAAATTGATGGGGGCGACGCCTGATATGAAATTTTGATCCTGTCCCCATATGTGAATTGTTCGAAATTTTGAGTGTTTGCGTGTCGCTGCGTTGGATGCCTGGCTTGGATTTTTTTTTGTGGAAGGGGTTTGGAAAGGTGCGTTTTTGCGAGGGGCGATCTTGGAGCACAGCGGCTTTGCTTTTGGAAAAAAGGTTGCAACCGAAAAACTAAGTTGGGGCTTGGGCAGAAGAAGTCTGGGGGACGAAGGAGACGCTTGCTCAGGAGAAGGGGGCTTGCTAGCGGAAAAAAATCTAACAAAAGGAGAGTGCGTGAGAGACTTTTGGCGAAGGGCGACGGCTTATGGACGCAGTCTCGTAACAAAAGGTGGCGCTTGCTTAGGACAAGCGCGCTCGCTGAAAAAAGATAACCAACACTGTGAAGTTTGGTGGGCACGGCCGGTTGGCTTCCAGGAAGAACATTGTAACGGAAGGACGCGATTGGTCAGGATATCAGGGCGTTTAGTTTATGTTTGGGGAAAGAATTGTGGAAACCAAAGTGCAAAACAGTGGGCGCTTGTTACCGGAAACGGTGCTCTGGTGAAAGAAAATGTTCGCTAAAAATACAGACGTTTGCTTATGGAAAGGCTGCTGTAGCGAAAGCAGGGCGTTAGGCAGAAGAAATTCGCTGGCGGGCGCATGCGTGGACGGAGATGCTTGCTCCGGAGAGGGGCGGTGCTCACGGGAAGAGGAGGTGCCTGCCGCCCTTGCTGACAGAAAGTGTTTTGTAACGAGGAGAATGGCTAGGCCAGGTGAAGGAAGGAAATGCCTTCAGAAGAAGGGCGCTTGTTTACGGGAACAATGTTGCAACGAAAAGAGGAACTTGTTCAGAAGGATGTCGCTTGGTTATGGACAGACTGTTGGAACGATAGGAAATGAATGCGGGGAAAAAAAATGTTTGTAGAAAAACAGTTGCAACGAAAAGGCCTGCTTGCCTTGGAGACGGACGCTTGCTGGTGGAAAAAAATGCTGCAACGAAAGACGGGGCTTTGGCACAAAAAAATCGTTGGGGCGTGGAGGATTCTGCAGCAAAAGGGACGGCTTGCTCAGGAGGAAGGACCATGCTTGCGGATATTTTTACAGAAGGATGAGGTTGTCGGAAAAAACCGTTTGCTTATGGAAAAAGTAAAGTCATGTAATGTGTGGCGGTAAGATCCTTATAGTGGACGCATGTTTGCCAACGGGAAGAATCCTGAAAGAAAACCGGATTTGGTCCGAAGAAAGCCGTTCAACAAATTTGTATAGCCGACGAACTAGTTGTTCAGGAGGGTGCTGACTTGTACCAGCCAAGGCACGTTTACCGGGTCTTGTCCATTAGCCGGCCACAAACACTAGAATCAGCCAGCCAGCAAACAAGGAAAAGGTGGCCAGCCAAAGCGCCGGGATCAGCCAGCCAGCCAGCCAAAAGCGACTGAATCAGCCAGCCAGCCACCTAAAAACCAGCCAGCCAGCGAAGAATCAGCTTATAAGAAAGCGGTGGAAGCAGCCAGCCAGGCAGCAGGCATCAGCCAAAGACGCTTTTGGCGGCTGCCGGAAAGGCGGGGGATCAGCCAAAAAGGGTCTCGCGGCCGGCGGAATCAGCCAAGATCGGATTTCGGCCGCGAGAATCAATTGAGAACGGTCCGGCAGCCGGCGGAATCAGCAAGCCAGCCAGCCAGCCCAAAGTGGCGGAATCTGGCAGCCAGCCACGGGCGGCCGAAAGCAGCAGAATCAGGCAGCGGGCCCGCAAACGGCAGAATCAGCAAAAATTTGTTTCGGCAGCCAGGGGAATCAGCCAAGATGGCGCTTCGGCGGCCGGCGGAATCAGGCAAACTGCTTTCGGTGGCCGGCGGAATCAACCACATCTGGTTTCGGCCGCCGGCGGAAATCAATCGTAACCCCTAGGTGTCGCGTGATCCGACCCTGGGGCAATTGGAAAGAGGTCAGCGTAAAACACGCGCAACACCAGCAGTTTTGAATGGTGAAAAGAAGGATGTTGGTGTGATAGGGACAAAACGCCACAATAGCTTAGAAGGTGCAACTTTTGGGTCGCAGTTTCTGGATGTTGCATGTTGGCAATGGTGGTATCAATCACGCAAGAACAAATGCGATCGCAATGTGGGTCCACACCTTGCCCCTTCACCGTTTCCCCAGGACAATGCGTATGTAATGTTTTGATTTGATCAAAGCCAGTGGGTGTCGTACCATACGGCCATATGATGTTGACAGTTCCGTAGGAGAGAAATCCACGGGTTAGCTTTCCCGTTCGGGAACAAAGCGGTTTCTTTGAAATGAATGGGAAGGTTCCAATGTTCAACACGTACTGTTTTTCATTAAGGTACCTTCATGTTCCGCAAATTGCTTGACATTTCCATTCATGAACATATGGTTTCGGCTACTGGGGCGAACGGCACCGCAGTCATTTCAGATTTGCCTGTTTGATGCGCAAATGCGTTGTTGAGACCATGGTTGGAAAGTTTTTTGGGTGGACAATTGAAAGGGTGTAAACGCGTGGACGTTCCGAACTAGTCTTGTTCGATTCGGCAGCCACCAACTGGATTGTACAATTGTTCGCAAACAAAATATCACACATCAAACCCAAAACTGGTAGTTGGACAATTCATGGTGCCTCGTGAATCTCAAACCTTTCCGGCTACAAGGCAGGCTGATTGGTCATCACGCGTGTGGTCAGATCTGATCGTCAATGTTGATTGATTCCTTTCTTTTGTGTACAGGCGTCACCAAACATAGTTTTAAAATGTCTTAAAACATTGTGTTTTTTAGCCCGGTACCTACCCAAATGGGAACATGATGGCGATGCGCAACTGTGAATGATGATGCTCAAAACCGTCACTTGTTCAATTGACTTTCCGCATTGAAAACATACCCATGCTTGCAATGCAATGGTCAATAGACAGGACAAACAGCTATGAGTGAAAGTAACCAGTTGGTGGTTGGGCTCTTAACTCTTGTCCATTCTTGTAGTGCTTGTAGATAAGCTGGCTGCACGATTCATGTCTTGTGGCTGTGTGCCCAAGGAACACTTGATTGACCTTGTCGGTGGAAAATTGTTACGCCTTCAGTTTTGAGAAAAAACAACACCATTGAAATTCAATTGGTTGCGTTGTCCAACTTAGAATTGATTTTGCTCTGTCGAGGACACACCTTGTCGTTGTGCAAGCTTTGCCCTGAGCCCATGCTGCAATAACATGCGTCTTTAAATGATCCTCTTGTTTGCTCAAACGCGGTAATCATACTTGCCATCGCAAGTCAGGCTGGCGAAAATATATCCTGCTGGAGACTCAGACAAGACAAAACCAAACGTTGACTCAGAACCAAATGGCCATGGAAAACTGTCATTTCATTGTGTTTGATTGTGTGTGGGTTCATTGCCGCGGGATAATGCCAATGTAGCGTGGTTGGATCTGACCTTTGGAGATCCCATCGTATTGCTTTGGCAGACTCGTATGGTCATAGTCATAGTCATAGTCCCTTTTCCTGACTTCGGTAGCGTTTGCACAACAGCTTCACTATTGCATTTTTTCCCATCCTTTTGACGCGCAGAACAGGAGGGCTACGTTTTTGACCGGTGGAGCGGAACATGACACTTCGAATCATTTTGATGGTGCATGCCGTTTTTGTTCCAAATCAATCAGCAAGATGCAGTGCGAATCTCACGCAAATACGGTGATCCTGTCCTCCAGGGAATTGCTCCGGATAGAAATTGCCAACATGTTGTAGTTATTCACTTCTTATCGCTTCTTCGTGTTTCCTTTGCTTTTGTGCAGGATGTGGTGTGGGAACTGCAAAAAGGGTCCTGAAAATATGGTTGGATGACGTTCTTGATCGTCTCCTAGTGATCCTCCACTGCAAGTAGGCATTGGGTCGTTCATTTTTTTTGTATAGAACTTTTCCACATGACATGAAACCCAAGACAAGATGACGTACGCTGGTGCGAAAATCATGACTGGATGACTGACAGTGACCCTGGAAACTCTGGCATGGTTCAATGCAGCTTGACCTTAAGCCGTTTGTCCCCAAACTGCAGCTGGAGCGAGCTTGCTATTTCAATAGTTTGCCATTGCAATGTGAATTCGTTTGGGGTCCTGTACTCCATCCTCAACCAGCATTCTTGATATTTTTCTGGACCGACGAAATGATCAATGGAACTGTTTGAGAGCGAGTAATTCCTTACAACTTACCGCAAAGCAAAGACACCTCCATGGCGGGTCAGGACCTGCATGTTTTCCGACGAAGTGCTACCATTTGGTTTCTGATGTTGAACCTAAGCTGTTCTAGGCTTCTCCCAATCATTGGTTGTGCTTCCTATCACTATGGTGCTGCAGGATGGGAGGGCATCAGTGTGGAGAGGGTTTGGAGACAGCCGAGGCCGTAGCCACTTCAATACTTATGAAATGTTGCATGGTAGGAAGGTGGCAGGCTACATTTACATGGAGGAAGTTGGGACGCCAAATCATTTCCCGCCTTTCGATGTCCTCCCATGCTTGAGCTGTGAGAACAGACTGTGTGTTTTGCGTTCTGGCTCAAAGACGCAAAGAAACCCTTCAACGGTGCCTTCTGCTGTTCCTCCCAACTGGGGGGCTTGGCATGTCGGGCGAGGATGCAAATCCTCTGAATCGGCGATTGCCAGCAGAGGTGGTTACCCGTCAAAAGCGACTCTTGCCAGAATTTAAGTATTTTGGGAAGGTTCCTCTTGAGTGTTTCGGGCAGAGACTCTTTGATGGCTTTCCGCTGACTAGGTAATCCCAGTTTCCTGCTTCACATGGCCTATTGCGTTGCATGCTGGCCCTAAGGGGAAGTGAAAAAAATAATAGAGAACAATGATGAGGCTGGATCACTGGACCACTGGACCACTGGACAAGGCTTGAGCTGGACCAGCTTCGTTGTCCAGTCGATGGTTGACATGGCGTCCCGTGGCGTTGCCAGGTCCAGGTAGATCTGAAGACAGCTCTATCCTTGAAGCCAGAGGCTCGTGTGAAATGGCTGTCCAAGGCGCGGGACAGACTGTGAATCCAAACCGTCCAAACCGTCCAAACCGTCCAAACCCAAAAGTTGCGCCAAATTCCTGGCGTCTCAAGGGTTACGACGGTTACGAACCAATAAAAACCAGCTCATTTGGCTGAGGCACTTAGAATGGTCGAGGACAAGCGTGCCAGTTCCACTGAGCTCTACGACATAGCACCTGAGACAACATTGTTGCCCCACAAACTTTAGGGTACCACTGACAACTTGGATCGGCAAAATGATGCAACAATGTACAGCCACAATGACATTTAGCTGTTGCTGTAGAAATCAAGGATGATGGGCCAGCCATTGCTTCAAGTTGACAGCGATTTGCAATGCCTTTTGCTGTGTTCATCATGTTCTTGCGAACCTCCACCGCCAGCTGCATTGAGCCCAACTCAGGTGTCAAATCGTAAGTTCTGTGCGACGATGCACACCAGAAACAGCCAAAGGCTACGAGGAGCAGAACAAGTCTACCAGCAGGGTTGACTTTGGAAAGTGTTAGAGCATGTTAGAGCATTAGTCTGTGGTGATCTTTGGTAGCTTCTGTGGTTAGCGTTAGTTCCAGGACTCATCCTCGACAACCTGTCAATTTTCTCTGAAAAGCAGCGGCGCTTTCTCCGGTCTGATGAGTGGGCTCCCAACAAACTTTTCGAAGAAGAGGACATCAAAGAAGCCGAGGAGGAGGATAGAAAGCTGAGTCCTTCCGTAAAGCGGGATGGCAGACCCGAGAGGCTCACAGAAAGAGCTGTCGAAAAGGTCGACGGAAGGAGAGAAGGCAGAGCTGCCGAGGGCCAACCAGATGGCAAGGCCGAGATGAAACGGAAGGTCGATGCCAATACCAAGCGAAGTGAAGATAAGTCTGGCGATGCAGAGAATGCGGGAGGAGGTTGGACCTTCACCATCAGGGAACGGCCGATGCCAGATCCTTTGACAAGTGGAAAGAAAAGAAGGAAGGGTGCGGAAGACTCTGAGGTCCTTCAATTGAAAGACCCTTTTGTGTTTTGTTGCCTTGAGTGATTTGAGTGACCAGTGACTATGGAGCGAGCGCTGTGAGGGAGCAGTAGAAAAAGTAACAAGTGTCACAGGAATTTCACGAAACATTGAAGTCACTGGACGATTTGTTGAGTTTCTTTGGTCCTAGTCCTAGTAAGCAAAGTTTGAACAACTTACTGTTTGAACCGAAAATCCACTTAGGGCCTGTTCCAATGTCCGACGTTATTTTCGATAAATCACGTTTGAGCTTTCATTGGTCATGTGCTACACCTATGCCAAGTGTAAGATGAGCTGTAATCTGTATTCTAGTGGCTGCTAGGGGTAATATTTTGAGAACTTTGAGTCTCTGAGTTTCTGAGGCACGCTTTGAGGCAATGGCTGAAAAGAATGAGGCCAGCCTGAAAAAGCAGGAAGAAGACGTCGATAGTTCCCTTGCACTGCTGGAGCGCCTTCAGCAAACCCACACTCCTCAAGATAAAGAGAGGCTGCAGCCTGAGATATTTCCAAGCAGAGCTGTGTCCCATTGACTTTCTGATTTTGCATGTCTTTTGCCAAGGTCAAAGCGAGTACGTTCGCCGAAGAAGCGAGACCAGCGACATCGGCATCTAAGCCGATCGAAGTCCATTTCAGCTGCTTCAGTGACCTCGAGCGACGACCGTGGCAAACGGAGTCGTGGCAAAAAAAGGCAAGGAAGAAGTGGGAATAGAAAAAGACAACGTGGGGTGACCTTTGATGTATCTTGATGCCTCTTGATGTCTCGTGGGTTGTGGGACTTGAAGCCTTTAGAATTCCGGCCGAGCTGTTTCAACCACAGCCGGGACATTAGAACAGCATAGAACAGCTATGAACATCCTTGAACTTCAAGACCTTCCACCTGGAACAGGAAGGGCCGCAGCCGAAGCCGGGAAAGGGCCGGCGGTGGCGGTGTCAGCTTTGAGGAGGCATTGAGGCGAAGAATGCAGCAGAGAGACTCGGAGATGGAAACCTCCAGGAGCTCTTTCTGAAAAAACATTTGGCAAAACTTGGTCAATACTTAGAGACTTAGTCAACACTTTCAGCTCACATTCTACATACTTTCTTCTTGTGACAAAGATGAACAAAACGCAAAAGGATACTGGCAAAATCAAGTGAAACAGACTGTAGCACACTGTAGTAAAATTACTAAACACACAAAATAACATCCAAGTGATTTTTTCAAGTTTTCAGATTTGTTTGAACATGGCTTGCTCTTTCAGCTTCGCTTTCTGCTTTCGTTTGCACAAGTCACTTAGATTGCAGGATGCCTGTGGTCGATCCGGGCCATGCCAAAAAAAACTGGAGATAGCAATTGCTCAAGGTTTCTCTGCTTTCTGCAGGCGTGGCAGAGTGAGTGTGTTCCGTTGTGTTTTGCTAAAGCTGTCAGAACTTGTAGCGACTTGATTTCTCCAGGTCTGAGAGTGCGAATGTCTCCTATGCCACAAGGCATTGCCACGACAGCGCGGAATGTCCTGGAAGTACTAGGTCCTAGGTGAGGTTGTACGATTCTACGTAATTCTATAGTACTGTCGTATGGGTTGTTGCCTGGCATTCGACCTGCGGGGAACTTTCCCAGCTTAGAAAATGTGCCTGCGCATGTGCTTTCAAGATTGGACATAACGCGACAACATTCTTTCTTTCTTTTTTCTTTCTTTAGTTCATGAACTTCTACTTCTGGGAACCGGCTTCACCATGGCCGTCGACTCCAAGACTTGCACGGAGTGCGGAGAAAATGCTGCCAGATGCAGGATTTTCAAGCATTTACTGTCATTCGTTGGCGGTTCGAATGTATATCTTCACTGGAAACATGCATCAACAACAGTTTGATGGGTTCGTGTGACAGATGGGTCAGTCCCAGCTGCAACGAACTGCACAGATTTGATTTTAAAGGGTCGCCAGTGATCATCTCTGCTGAATCATCATCACTCGTAACGTGCAGATGTGATGTTTCGGCTTGATGACTACTGTGAGCTGCCGATATGTCAGTCTATCTTGTATGCATGTGCATTACTTCTCCATACCTTCTCAACGATGGCATTTCGTTGAGTACCTTCATGCATCACATTTAGTCTATTCATGTGCCAGAATCGGCTAGAATCTGGCACCTTCCTGTTTCAAATACAATCAAAACCGCTGTGTGCCAAATGCCGAATGTGAAGATTTGCGGCCTACCGCAACTGATTTGCAAATAGTTGTGTTTGTGTTGTGCTGGGTGATCTTCAACATTTTGGCGGGTTCCTGCATGTGCCATTCCCCTTGCAAGCGGTTCGTGTCAACTGTATGTTCATTTCGTAGGCCTGCGGTCACTTTGAGGTTGAATTTTAAAAGACTTTTTGGGGGCTTGCGGGCCTCAGGAAGTTGCCAAGAGAGGCCGCGAAGCGCTTGGAGCTGCTCCGGAACACCAACCAGTACAATTTGGAGCGGGAAATGTACGAGGTGTACACCGACATGTTGCGGAGAAATGAAGAGATTGGTATGTCAGACCTGGATTTGCAGGGGCCAACGAGTTTTCACACTCGGATGGACACCATCAGACCCAAGGTGTCTCAGTGCGAAGAACTTGGCCTATCCATGTTTGAAAATCAAGGAAACGTTGGATGTGTATGTCAACACGCTTTAGAAAGGCAACAAGAAAACCATTTCACCCTGTCGAGTTCGAACGTGCTTTCACTGAGAGGAGAACCAAATGGTCAGTTAAGGGTAAACATACTTACTACTAATGCTTCACCATGACTTGTTCTTTTTTCAACGTCTGGCATGCTGAATTCCATTTCTTTCATCATCTGTGTCAACAACTGGAGCCAAGATAACTTTCTGGCAGGAACTGTATTGTTCATTGTGTGTGGGTGTCATCCGTTGGTTTCCTGGTTTGGTTGAAAGTCTTGCTGGAGTCTTGCTGTTGCAATCTTGCCATTTGGTCTTGAAGTGATTGTGAGGTGGAGCAGCAATACCACACTGCAAACAAGAGGCTTGCAATTGCAAAGCGGATAGCAGGCTCGAGCAAAGAACCGGAGGAATTGGTCAAATCGAAGGAGCTCTTGAGGTCTGAGTTGGAAGCCGTTGAGGAAGCCCAGCATGCGGCAAAAGCGTACACGTTGATGGTGCGCTTGTTTGCCAAAGTCATTGACAGAGTCAGCGATGCAGTTGCTGAAAGAGAAGTGCAGAAGAGCATTCGGCCTGAGCTCGTGAGCTCAATTGGTTGCCAGATACTTGTTCTGACCAAGCAAGTGTTTCAATTTTTTCCATACATCTTCATACTTTATCAAATTTCCATTGGAGCACTCTGACACGTGTTTGTGACAGGTGTAGGACATGAGCATGAACAAAGAGGGTTTAAACAACAACCTTTGTTTCTTACTATGACCGTTCTGACTGTGATGTGGCTGTGAGGAATGAAGAGTCAACCACTTTGCCCAGACCTCCACAACTGGGTGTGTACGAGCCCCTTTCACCAGATGCGGTGATGCCTTTGGATATGACGCCAGAGGAGATGGAACACATCCAGCACACAGAGTTGGCCTACAATGTGATGCGGGACTTGTGCCAGCGAAAGCGTCTTTGCATCTATCAGGCCCTTTGCACCCCTCAAGCTTAATACTAACTGAATATATTGTACTAAACATTTTTGAACCGTTTGGATCAACGTCACAAATTTAGATGCGGCATTTTCTTATTTTTCTGGGGGAGTACTTTCCCCTCCACGGTGTGGGAGCTTGCTCCCTGGGTGTAGACATGCTTTAACGCATCACACCTGTATATTGTATGGCATTACATGGGCGCATTGGAGAGTGGCTTCTGCCATTAAAACAGTGTCTTTGCACACTTGTGCATGCCCCGATTCTGTTGGACAGTGTTGCAGTACAATGATGACAGTACCGTACAGTATATGACATGACATGCGATCATACATTAGAATGCATAATAATGCATGTCTATACATCACGTCGCATCACATCACAGATTCTCAGGTTACACCACATGAGAAATTGGATTCTCTATCTTGACAGACACATAACACGCACCTCACGTTTGCGCATAGCAACGGTGCGGCCAACAGACGGGACACCATGGGCACAGAGATAGACGCGCAGCGCCGGATACAGACACAGGCACAGAAACAGACGGAGAGAGATTTTCTGATATTGAAATCAACATGTGTGCATCCTGACCCATATATGTAAACAAAGGACGCTGTGAGAACAAAACGATTGTGTAAAAGGTGTTATTTAGCTTATTTAAATCAGTTGGGATGGTTTTTCAAAATCTCTTGGCTTGCCAGGTGTTGCAATTTGAGGACTGGATGAAGGAGGAAAAAGTCAACTTGCAGAAATGCCTGCCGAGCAAAGAGAGGATCCTGCGAATGGCGGCCTACAACAGAATTGTTCGCTCCTTCCGTTCCAGTCATTTCACAGAAGAGTTGCAAGCACACAAGATGTGGCGAATCACGAACCTTGTGGAGCACTATGATCCAATATCTGCACCTCGGGTTCCAGAGTACAGAGGTCAATTTCCCATGTTTGTGCTCCCCGAGGCATGTCCGCCAAAGACCGTGACAGACACTGCAGGTGAAAGCCACGAAAGGAGACCAGACACTGTCACAGGTGATGGGGTCTTTGGTCAAGAGGCCCGGCCAAAAGCACAGGATGCAGCACAGGCTGATGTCCAAGAGCCAAGAGAGCAAGCGGCAGAGAGAGCAGAGAGTTCAAGACGCTCTCTTGAGCCCTCACAATTTGACTGTGACAGGCAAAATCGGGTCAAGCAAGATGTCGCAGATGCAGATTCGGAAGGGGCTGAAGCCTCTGGGGAGCTAGAGGGAATTTGTGTCGTTTGCATCGAGAAGTCAGCGCTCTTTGTGATGCATGAATGTGGGCACCTCATTTTCTGCCCCGGATGCAGACGCAAAGCAGTCGCAAAAGAATTGAAGGAGTCTGGCAAGACACAGTGGAAGAGTGTCAAACCAGGGCAACTCTCCAACAAAGAGCTGGAGCGCACAAAGGTGCGCTGTCCTATTTGTCGAGAAGAGAGTGTGGCAGTTGCGCAGAAGAAGTTCAGTGGGAAGGTGTACACGTGATGCATTTGTCGGCGTGTGAAGTTTGGCGTTCTGGACAAGATTTTTCCATTTTGCTTCGTCCTGTTTCGCTTTCACTGATGCCAACGCTTAGTTTGGCTTTGGCACTAGTCACCTGTTTCACCTTGCAGTTTCAACTGCAAATCAGATCAACAAAGCGTAAATCCAAAAGCAGGACCGGTCATGCGCAGTGGTTTTCCACAAGCTCCTGACCGTTTGATTTGGGTATTGGGTGATCAGAATTGATCGAATTGATTAGATCAGTCGAGATCAGTCGAGATCAGTCAAGATCAGTCGAGCAGGATTTCCAGTCGCGTTTTTCGCTAACAGGCCACTCAGCTGCGGGCTCTGACCGCGACATGCCGACATGCCTCAAAGATCATGGAGCAGTGAAAGTGCAGGGTTTGCAAAGCGCAGTATCAGGCGTAGCAAATCACAATTTCAAAGCGAGTTTTGTTTCGAAAGACCAACTATCTTGAAGTCTGCTTTGCGTGTGCCTATTTGCATGATTCGAACCTTTTGTACGTCGTGTCTATGCATCCAGCATCTTCCAGGATCCTGTTCAACGCTGCAATCAGTTAGACTAGAAGTTTCACTCTTCGCTTGGTTGATCTGCCCAAGTGAAAGGATGACCGCTGCGAAACACCTGATGGAAACATAGATTCCCCGCAGAGCAAACTAGACAACCAACAGTAGCAACTGCAAATGCGGCTGCTGAATTTTTAAGGGCTCGCGAACTAGTGGCAAATGATGCTTGTGACATGTTCTTGCATCTTTTCTGCTCAGCCAATCCTCTCTTCTCAATCATGGTTGATGAATCATGCTCAAACCATGTCAAACCAAGTTTCGTTGCACCCAGCCGGTGTGCGAACAAGGTTTTCCAGCTGGTGAGGTTCCGAGAGACTCATTGCTCCTGCATGGAGCCCAGCCGAGCGGTCATTGCCAGCTGGATTGAGACTGTCTTTTTTTGTTGGGTTTTGACAATGAGTTTCTCATAGTTTCTCTACACCGTTGAGTCCTTTGAGTCCTTCGAATCCTTTAAGTATAGGATTCTTTATATACGAGCCTGAATGCCCAAGCGCAAGTGCTTTTATGCGATGCATGTGTATCGTGCAATGGCGGCCAGCAGAGCCACAGCACATCCAGAGACAGTCACTCGCGAGATTGGAGATAGTAGAATACAGACACTAAATAGCACTCCAGCCGGTATTCACCCATGATAAGTCTGCATTCTACAAACAGCTTGAAAGGCAACCAGGGGAGGCAAAACATAAGGGAATCTTCCGACGTCCATTTTTCCTCCCCCGTGACCACATTTGCCCATATGTGGCGACCATGGTAAGATGTGGTTCTCAGGCCAGGGTCTTTCAATCCTGTGCATGAGGGCCATGAGGACAAAGAGTTGTGCTAGTGACTGCCTTGGTTTCTCTGCGAAGCATACGCTGGATATCATAGTATAATTCATCGCTATTCTTGATCAACAGGAGATGGGGCGACAAGCAGCGAAGATGCTTGAGAGGTTGGGCGTTACGGGACCAATGAGATCTCATGTATTCCAGCATCCGCCTCACTCTTTTCACTTTATCTTGACCATTTTGACTCTTTCTGTATTTTCCTTGAAGTGAGCATTGCCGTGCTTAGTGGAGGCCCGGGCTTTTAAACCATATTGTTGTTTGTTTTTTTGCATTGCGTTTCGTTTTGCTCTTGCTTCTTCTGGCGGCTGTCGTTTCCCTGAAACCGCTGTACGTTTCAAACTGGCATTGTCGCAGAATGTCCCGACACTTCCCACACGTACACAGCCTAATGACCTAATGTATATTCATGTTCTGGTCTGAGTTGGTGCATGTGCTGCATGATTTTCGTGTGCGCCAGCGCAATCTCAAAGCCCAAAGTGCATGCCTGAACCATTGACCAGAACCTAGATGGGACTATCCTCTCGAGCTGAGGATTGAGCAAACTGAGCTTGCGTGAATGATTTTTACCCAGGAGTAGATCAAGATTTTGGGGTTCTCTGTGCAAGCAGCCTGATTGCAAATTAAGCTGCGTGGCCGGTCCTGCGGAAATGATGTCTCAGGGCGTAACTGGTGAAACTCTTGGCTTGCCAGGTCATTTGACAGCATATTTCTGGAACTTTGCGCTTCAATCTGAGCTTTCCATCTTTGTGCAATCTTGTATGGTAATGCCCTGGCATCCTATTGCCAAAATGAAGCGGTCAGAAAATAACAAAGTCTAGGGGACTTGAGTGGACTGTACCGACTTTGCTTCACAATCCGTCCATGGATGACTTGATATGGGCTGATTGTTCGAGGTCGTGAATGCTGACAAGGGCGCAGTGGATGTTGCCACTCTCTGCAGTCGCATCACTAAGGTGGAAACCATGATATCTCTTTCCAGGGTCTTATCTGCTTGGTACTTGCTAGGTGCTTGCTTGGAACTTGCTTGGTGGCTTCCAGGCGGCATTGAGAGGCAATCGCGTTTTGGCCACGAGGGCAATGCTCTTCCAAGACAAAGCAGATTTGTCAGACCCTGAGAATTGGGAAACAAACCATCTGAACAGCTGAGATCCGCAGTGCCCAAAATCACTTACAGTATATAAAAATCTTAAAATCAATGCCAAAGCCCCTTGGCAATATCCACGAGGACGGGTTAGACAAGGGGAAGATCAACAGGACAGGGAGGAGCACTGTGTAAGGAGGAATGCAAAACCTGTTTACTGGTAGACATGCCATTTTTCCACCAATCCTGGGCCGATGAAACCAACAACTGCGCTTCTCAGCCCTGAAGACTGCACGGAGGTTTCCGGGATGTGACTTTGTGGTTGGCTATGACACATACAGGCGCAGCTTTCCACTTGGGCTTCCTCCAATTTGGACACAGAGTTGTCCATTTAATTCTTGGTCCATTTGCATTGCGCAAGATTCCCCAAAAGGGCTCATTTGCAACTTTGTGATAGATATCGTGTTGGCAGAGGCGCATCTTGAACCCGAAGTACTACGCCCCAGCTGGCAGGGCTCCCAAATTTTGGTTGAGAGGGATATCACCAGGACACCCAACATGGCATTCCGAGGTGCCAAAGCAGACAGCAGCCCGGAGGAGTAAGAAGCTAAGTCAGACATCCTTGGATGCCACGCAACTATGAGGTTTTCCCAGCTTTCGCACTTGAATCAGCTTGAGCACCTAAACTATTGAATGGCGATGAAAAAGTTTGAATTCTTGTGTATGTACCAAGTTTGGGGAACCAAGGATCATGAACTCACATAGGAAAGGATTTTCAATAGGACCTGTAAGGATTTTAGTTCACATCCATCCGCTTTCAATTCGTTTTCCTTTACAACCCAAATACAGTAAATCTGAGGATAAATAAGCATTTCAATTCACATCAGTTTACTTTCGATTCATTTCCCTTTCAAAACCAAAAAGGAGAGGTAGGTAAGCGGATTCTAGGGAAAAAAAGACGCCAAGAAGGACCTGGACAGAATAGAGGACCACCCGAACAAGCCGACTACTGGGTATCTGAGTTGCTCATGTGCTACCCGCTTGAAAAATTGCTTGGGTGCTGCTTTTGAATTGGGTTTTAACAAGGATAATGCTAGGGCGGGGAATTTGGCATTTTGGGGATTCAGGATGAATAGGAGAGGGCAGGTGGACCCAGAAGAAGAGGACAGTTTTCTTGGACATAATTGTTTTCCTCCTGAAAAAATGGTAGCAAGTGACACACTAGAGGCCCACCCCACCATTACATACACAGGACGTTGTATTATGTTTAAATGATCCCGGCAAGAGACCCCAAACAGTGTGGGGGTGTGAGGACAATGTATGATAATGTTGAGGATGGTGATGGTGATGATGATGATGATGAGGAGGAGGAGGAGGATGAGGAGGAGGAGGATTAGGATGACAATGTTGCGGACAATGATGTTGATGATGACGATGATGATGTTGAGGATGGTGAGAAAAAGCTCTCTGCTCTCTTCATCATGTCTCTGTACAAGATCTCCACAAGAGATGTCCTGGCAAGACCTCTGTACAAGATCTCTACAAGAGTTCTGTCGGCAAGATCTCTGTAAGAGAGATCTCTTGGCAAAATCTCTATGCAGATCTCTAAGATTCAGGTCTCTTGGCAAGATCTCTTTATCAGATCTCAGTACAATCTCTCTGTAAGAGCTCCCCTAGCAAGATCTATGTCAGAGACCGCCGGGCAAGATGTCTGCAACAGATCTCAATGCAATGTCTCGTGCAAGATCTTCACAAGAGGTGTCCTGGCAAGATCTCCTTACAAGATCTCCCGATCTCTTGGCAAGATCTCTTTATGAGATCTCTGTGGAAGCTGTCTATAGGAGATATCTTGGCAAGGTCTCTGTAAAGGACCTCTGGGCAACCTCTCTGTGCAAGCTCCCTACAAGAGGTCTCTTGGCAAGATCTGTTTCAGAGATCTCTGCGCAAGCTCTCTAAGAGCTCTCTTGGCAAGATCCCAGCAGATCTCCATGCAATGTCTCTTCGCAAGATCTCTACAAGAGGTCTCTTGGCAAGATCTCTGCACAAGATCTCTATAAGAGCTCTCTGTACAAGACCTCTACATAAGAGGTCTCTGTGGCAAGATCTCCGCGCAGACGCTTTTACGCACAGAAGCGTGTACACACAGAAGTCTTTCCACATAGAAGCTTTTGCAAAAAGGAGTCTTTACACAGAAGAGCTTTTACACAAAGACGCGTTTACACAGAGGTGCTCAACAGACAAGTCTGTACACAGAAAAGCTTTTACACACAGACCCGTTGACACAGAAGCTTTTACACACAGAAGTCTTTACACACAGAAGCTTTTACACAGAAAAAGCCTTTACACAGAGAAGTCTTTAGACAGAGGAGCTCTTACACAGAGAAGTCTTTACACAAAGCAGTCTTTGCGCAGAAAAAGTCTTTACACAAAGAACCGTTTTCACATGTATAGAAGCTCTTACACAGTGAGATGTCTTTACACAGAAGCTTCTTACACACAGTAGCTTTTGCACAGAGACATTTCCAAATCGCAATTTTACACCAGTTTTTGCCGTTCTACTTTCCTTTCGCGCGAAAGGGTTGCATCTCAGGCTGCGAAATCGCAATCTTACATCAGTTTTTGCCGTTCGACCTCCATTTCGTGCGAAAGAGTTGCATCTGAAGTTGCGAAATCGCAATTTTAGGCCGGTTTTTGCTGTTCGACCTCCATTTCGCGCCAAAGGCCTGCATCTGAAGTTAGGAAATCGCAGTTTTACACCAGTTTTTGCCGTTTGACCTCCATTTCGTCCGAAAGGGTTGCATCTGAAGTTGCAAGATTCGCACCGCGCCACAACGAGAGCGATCCGATGGGCACCAAGTGACAAGCAGAAGTTGAAAAAGTCAAAAACGACGTTTTACTTAGGTCTCAGCCATTTTTGCCTAGGTCTCAGCCATTTTTTTGTCGAGGTCTATTTGTACTCCGCCTGCCACGAAAAATGGGCCCGAGGTCATCGAAGTATTGCGCCTGCCACGCGAAATCATCATCATTTCCAAAATCAAAATCGACGACAGTTTCACAAAACGCGACTTTCGAACCTTTTAAAACGTCGTCCAAGTTCACCAAATATTGGGCCTCTCATTTTGACCCAGGCCTGCCAACGTTTTTAGCAACGTGCAGGATGTCCCACGCCTGCCACACGGATGAAAAAGTGTCCGATGTCCTGCGCCTGCCACACAAAACGACATTTCAAACCTCAAAATGCCCCGGATGTCCCACGCCTGCCACACGAAATGGACATAAAAACGAGCACAGCGGGCTACTAGAACGAGACCTTTGGAAAAGGCCAACATCACGCCGCAAACTTGTGCGAGCCTGCGCAGTCGAAACGCACATGGACATCTCACAAGGGAACATGTATGCGAGAATTTCAAGAAAGATGCCGGGACCCAGAAGCCCAGAAGAAACAAAATCCGCGACCACAACTTAGTGCGAGCCTGCGCAGTCGAAACGCACATGGGCATTCAACAAGAGCCGCTTTACGCGAGAATTTACAGGCAAAAATCCGGAAGCCACACGGAAACCCCTGACAACACTCAGGGCTTTTACCCTTACCGCAGTGTGGAAACACTGTTTGGGGAAAAACTGACGCAACAGACGTCCATCGAACCCATTGAAACCCAACATTAGGAGGATAGGAGTTTGCCCATGTGGGAAAACATGTGTAGCACAGCCGAATTGCAATCGAACACCGCGATCCAAAAAACGAAGCGAGAAAACCTCCCGAAGAGTCCCAGAGGCAAGACTTTTTCAGTGCGCAAAAGCAGGGTTCGTCAAGGAGAGGTTGGAGAGCAGCAGCAACAGCAGCGGATCATGGTTGACTAGGCAACTTGCACCTTAAAGGGATTGAAATCTGAAGAGACGGAAAGACTTTGAGGCCACAACTACGCTCCTCTGCCTCTGCTTCAACGCAGTGTGCAAACTCATTTATTTGCGTGGTAGTTTGGTCAGTATCAAAATCCAACTAGTTAGAGGTAATACAACTGCGTGCAATGCGTTGCATGCACTGGCCATCTCGCCGTATTTTAGGCAGAGTGGTTGGGTGGCAGAAGCTTTGCAACGGCTCCAAAGTTCCTCCCTCAGAGGCTGAAAGCTAGCGACCTTGCAGTGTATGACTTTACGATGGAGTGTAATATCGCGTGACTTTTCAACGAGATAAACCAGCACCGACAACTTTTCACAGAGCAAGACGATGTATACCTCGCCTGATACTAAGATTTCAATTTGTGAGTTCGCTTGCTTATGTCCTCGTCTGTGACAAGTTATTCGGCCGAATGCTGGCGAAACTATGTGTTATGATTTTTGATGTTTTCCTGTCATGATGTTTGTCTACCCATGGCAGATCCTACATATATATATATATAATTTACATATATATATATATACATATGTATACATATATGATATGTATAGTACATATACTACATTGGCCTTGTTCAGGTTGATTGTATCGAATCATTTTCCTGCTTGCAGGGCGGCTGTGCACAGTATCATCACCAGTTGTGCAAAATCCGTTTGGTTTCCCAAGCCTCGATGGACTCAATATAATCCGGGAATATTTGCATGCTATATGCCTCGGTATGTAACATACTATATACACTTGCCGATATGAAACTTAAACCACATACTGCCACATACGTTTGTGAATCAACTACCCCCTTGCTTCAAAATGCAATTTTCTCTTTCGCTACAACTCTTTTGGTGACAGTCAGGCAAGAATGTTCGCTTCATTGTGGCTGGGCGCTGTGGCCTCAGCATCTGTTTCTAATGATGCTACAGTACAAGGTTCTAAAAGGATTTGAGTCTAAAAGGATCTACTGCAAAAGGAGCATCGCACCATATGGCATCCAATTGCTCTTTTGGGCTGACGTCTAGCAGATTTTTGCCCTGCCGTATAATCACTTGCAGCGCCCATGAATGCTGTGATTCTATAGGGCCGAGCTGCTCAAAACTTGTCAAGCCAAGCATGTCGAACAACTGCAAAAGGTTTTGGATTGCTTTGGCTGATCTTTCTGTATTCTTGCTTGTCAACCCAATGTAATTGTTTATTTATACTTTGCGAACTAAAGACTTATGTTACAATGTTGGTGAACATATTGAGGAGACAGCAATCATAGCCTTTAGACATTTGACCAGTACCATATTTGTAGAGGACCAATGGGACGTGTGACAATCTAGTGGCCAATGTTTCATCATGTTTGATTTATGTTGATCTCCCACAGATGGGTTGTGCTGTGAGGAACTTGCTGTCGTAGAATGATCATATGTTTCGCCAAGAACTTCGACCACTCCAACATTGCTCAAGTAAGGCATATACATTACATGTATATGGCTCAATGTCATTAGCGTACAAATTAAAGATGTACTCTGCCAGGGCTCAATCACCAGGGTCCCATTTAAAAGTCCGAGCCTTTTAAGCCGATTCAGCATACACCAAAATTCTGCGGATGTCATTTTTGATCAATTCACCTCTTTAGAGACTGAAACTTTGTCATCTGCGGACCCCTATTTTCGAGATCATGGATGTATTTCCTCAATGATGCTCCTGCTTCCCA
Organism: Symbiodinium sp. clade C Y103; assembly: GCA_003297045.1. NCBI lineage: Eukaryota > Dinophyceae > Suessiales > Symbiodiniaceae > Cladocopium > Cladocopium sp. clade C. Next base: position 31,784 of record BGPT01000286.1, read on the forward strand.
GTTTCATGACGTTGGCCTTGCCAACACATTTAGATATTCGGAAGTATTTTGATATATCATATCCATAAAAGGAGGGCCCCAAACTTGCAAATTCCAAGGTGGGTGTAGTTCTAGACTTATGTAAGTTTCCTGATTCCTTTGCAGTCTTTTTCAATCAAGCGCCTGCTTCAAGCATGTGAAGCACAGAAATCCGGCAAAGTGAAAGAAAAAGCTGCGTTGCTGCAAAGGCGTTGATGCTGACATTTTCAGAACATTGGAAGCCGACCCCGTGATGGATTTGCCTCAGGACCGGCTGGCATGGGATTTTCCAATGTTTACAGTTACATAAACATAGTGTACATGTGCATACATATTGCACATACATATACACTATCATATGCGCAAACATAGACATATTTACATACACACACAGGTTATACATACACACACACATATATATATATATACATAATATTTGTTTGTGAAGGCCGTTCGGCACAAAAAGGGTCTGGGTCGTGTCCAGGAGCTCTCAGACATGTTTCTGTCACTGCCGGACTTTCGTTGGAGCCACAGCGTTTCGCCCAATTTTGCCAACCTTAATGTCGTTATTCAACACTGAATGTCAGCGTACTTCAGGGTGATGATTTCGTGTTTTAAAGCCATCGAGGCAACGATATCTCATCGACCGCGATTCGCTTGTGGGAAGCAGACAAAACAATCCAGAGCTTGTTTGTGCATGAATCACCCAGCCTTCAATGGGCATAAGGCTTGCGTGCAGATTTGGCAGGTCTGGCAAAGTATGTGCTACATCAGCTGGCTCAGTGTTAGCTTCCAGAAGTACGAAGAAAGCATAATATGCATAAATTTCGTTTATGGCTGGTATCCTATTGTTGTGTTTGTTCTTGGAACAGTTTCTGATGACTTGCAGCACAACCATGCAAAACCCATGAAACGATTTACAGTGGTTTAGGAAGTCATTGTATTGGCATGCAAAGCTAGGATTTCTGTCGCTTCTGATAGGCGCCTTAGATTCACAAAGGTTCCAAGCATGTTGCTTCAGATGGTTGTTTTCCTTGAAAGGGGTTCCCAAGGATCTTTAAGAAGCACTTGTTGCATTGCCGCGGCTATGGCAAAGCTCTGGCCGTAAGTATCGGTTCTTGAATGCCTGGTGCATCCTGCTGTTGCATTGGATGCCAGCTGTGGATGAGGACAAGCTTCGATTTCGACTCCGCTTCAGTTGCTTGGCTGAGAAGAAGTAAGCGGCAAAGACAATGGTGCAAGCCAGTGCTCCAATTGAAAGACAAGCTTCATAGAATCAGACAGGGGCAAGAGTGTGTATGTGTGTGTGCGAACCCCGCTATCATTCACGCAGGTAAAAGTTTTTCCTTTTGATTCAGCTATTCAGCAGGGGGACCATCCATGTACTGTGAGCGATGGTCCAATGAAGCGGCCACAGTACATGCGGATATCACGGCTGATCACCATGACGTACCTGCCATGTGCTTTTCAATGTTCATTGAAATGGCTTGGGGCTAAGCCAAGAACCCCGTCTTGATATTTGACTGTACGCTTGTCACAATCTGTCATGTTCACCTCAGTTGATGTCACTTGATGGAATTTGCCTGTGACCTGGTACTACGAGGACAAATTCTCAGGAACCTTAAGGTGAGGACATCCACACCCTTCCAAAATTCCAGTTCAGAGTTAGCACTCAATATGTAGTGTGAACGGGCACAGTCTCACTGACTTGTGAGTGCCGTCCGTACGTTGTGTGAGCACGTTGAAACGGAGCCGGCCTTCAGGTGGAATAATGGGGTACTGCAATACCTCGAAATTTGACGGGTTTTGATTCCCGTGGGAATTGGGTGAAAACCGCCGCAGAAGAATTGCCCACCATGAAAGAATTCCCCAGACTTGGAATATGTCACAAGACAGGAATATGCCGTGCGGTTGGAATTCATGAAAAAACAAGACGAAGTATCAAACCTTTTCTAGAGGGAACTCGGCTCAACCCTCCTCCCCTCACTTTTGGTACGATCCTGGATACTTGTGTATAGCTGGGTGCACCTCTCCTCTTCTTCCCCAGTGGGTCCATGGACGCGGTACGCAGTGCTTGGGACGCCCCCTTCCCGTCTTTTCTTGTCCTTTTTGTCTTTCTTCTTTTCGTTCCCCCTCGTCCCACCCCCCAACCCTGCTCCCCCCTGCCCATAGTTCAGGTGTGTGTTTGTTCCTCCCGTTGGCTGTCCTGCTTCAGTTTTCTCGCTGCTGTGTTTCTTGCTTTGTTGCCTGTCGTGCTCTACGCTGTCTGCTCCTTCTGCGTGCCAGGGTTAGGTTTCTGTGCGTAAATGCGTCTTGTGTAAAAGCGTCTGTGTGTAAAAGGCTTCTGTGTGTAAAAGTGTCTGTGCGCAAAAGGGTCTGTGTGTGAAAGCGTGTCTCTGTTAAAGTTTCTGCGTGTAAAAGGGGTTTGTGTGTTGATTTTTTTTTGCCGTGCAAATCCAACGGCTACGCTTGCACAGTTGACTAACATTTGCAAGCGCCGGCGTCGGTCCCAGTGTGCTGTCAGCCGCCAGACACTGCAGCATTCAGCCCTGCACCATCAGAGAACGGATGACAACGTTTCGCCAGCGAATCCACCGGATGTGTCCGTGATCCGCTGTGCTGTACTTCTCAGTTGCCAGACGCGTAGCACAGAAAAAGTGTGTCAATGCCCTTTGAGTTCTTGCTCGCTGAAACTGTTTATCGGTTGCGGCAAAGCAAATGTACTGGGCTACCCAACATCCTCTTTTGAATTTCTGGCTTTTGTGCGCGTTCGTGTAAAGCATTGGAAAGCATATCTGGCTCTTGCACACCACTGCTGCGGCCAAGGTCTTTTTTCTTCTCCGCATCAGAATGCTTGTTTCATAGGGCCAAGTTCCATCTGTTGAGGTTTCGGAATGCTGTGGCTCCATCATGCCAGACTCGCTGCTGTCCGGAAAAAACTGCCTGGAACTGTAAGTTTTGCCCCGGCCACCTCAGCAACATGTAGTTTCGGGTCGCTGCGTTGCAGTGCAGGACATGTGTTTCAAATCAAAGTGTCCGCGCGTAAACATCTCTGCATACAAAAGGCATCGGCGTGTGCGGGACTTTTGTTTGTCTCGACACCTTTGGATGTAAAAGTAGCTCGCGTGTAAAAATGTTTGCGTGCAAAAGGGCATCGCGTGTAAAAGTGTTCGTGTGTAAAAGTGTTTGTTTGGTCTGTAAAAGGGATTTGTATGTAACAATGCCTGCATCTCGAAGTTTTTGCTGTGTGTGTACAATTTGTTTTTCATGGTGGCATGTCCGCTCAAGAGCGTCTGTGTATAATGCTGTTTCTGGCATGAATTCTTCCACAATTTTCTATGACATCTGTAAAATTCATATTACTTCCTTCCTGTAAGGCATGTCTTCAAAAAAATACCGTCTTGCTTTGCTTCTCTATGATGAGCTCTTCTATATCCCTTTTTATCTTTCAGCTTCATATCGTGCTATAACGCATCTTATCTCCACATATCTCACATCTGCACATCTTACATCTGCATCTCTTGCATCTGCACATCCTACATCTACATATCTTTCATCTGTTCTTTGACCTTTGCTCTTACTCTCATCTCTTATTTATTCCACCACATTGACCTCTTATTTACATATGATCAACTTGTACCTCTTCGCTCTCGGGCCATCCGTCGTCTAGTTCAGCTATTCAGGAGGGGGACCATCAAAAGCGGCCATAGTACATGCAGATATCACGGCTGATCACTGTGACGTACCCGCCATGTGGTTTTCAATGTTCGCTCAAATGGTTTGGGGCTAAACCGAGAACCCCGTCTTGATATTTGACTGTACGCTTGTCACAATCTGTCATGTTCACCTCAGTTGATGTCACTTTATGGAATTTGCATGTGACCTGGTACTATGAGGACAAGCTAATTCCAGTTCAAAGTTAATTTTGCGTCCATGGGCGCTACAAAGGCGAGAGTGAGCGCATCCCGGACAGTCATCACAGGTCACACACACACATGGCACTGACGCAAATCTCATTCACTATCTAAACTTTTTAAAGAGTGCATGGACGACCCTTTTATGAAAAAAGAGAGGCAGGCGGCAGGCAGATACCCGGAGACAGATTCCGCCAGTGTGCCACGAGGTAGCGGGATCGCAGCTGGTACTTCGCAATATTTGTTGCGCTACCCGACGAATCCCACTGTGGGCAGTTTTTTGGAGGAGGTACGAACCAGGCCCCGTGGGCCATCAGTTTTTTGCCATATGCGCTGCACTTCAATGCAGAGAAGTCAGATAAGGTCATGGAGACATGCCTTTGAGTGGCCATAGTCGTTCTCCAGGTTTGCTTTGATCCGAGATGTCGAGTTAATTTGCTCCATTGGTGGCTTTGCGCTACCGCCCTGTGAGCCTCTGCGTCGAGTACTTCGAGACGATGAGATTGTGACGGTGATGGCGTGTCCGGGCAAGGCATGTGCTCAACAGCTCCAAGAGAGCTTTTGATATTGTTACAGCGAGACTGCATGATAATCAGTATTTTGTTGCACAATGTCTCACACCTGTTCTCAACTCGTCCCTGTCCCCACCCTTTTGCATGCCTACAGGCTGGGGGTTCTCCGGAGCTTCCAGGAAGCTCTAGCTTTAAGTTCCTGTATAAAGATGGGGGATGGTTCAGGTAGGGGCTAGTAACATTTTGTGTGGACCGCTTCATGAAAAAGAATTCAACGTCGAAGACGTTGCTTTGTCTACATGTTGCTACATTGAAGGCTTTGCTGGCTTGATCTATGATTGCTACGCCGACTTCTTGTATTAGAGATGGGTGGATGGGGGTGGGCGGGGACTAATAGCGTTCGGTGCACATTGCTTCACGACAGTTGTTGCCACGGTGAAGATGTTGCATTGTCTACTTGTTTCTATGTGGAGGTTTTTGCCTGATCTACGATTTCTATGCTGACTTGAGTGTTTACTTGTTTCTATGTGGAAGTTTTTGCCTGATCTACGATTTCTACGCTGACTTGAGTTCCTGTAAAAGATCAAAGATGGAACGCAGGAACATTTTATCGCCTTTTAATGTCTATCGTCACCCTGGTTCCGAGTCAGTCTTGTCAGCGCTGAAATGTCATCGTCTCAAAGGCAAAGTGCCATGAAGTACCGCTTTATGGATTTGAAAGGAAAAAATTGCAGCATCGTAAATTTCGCGAAAGTTCCCCTTACCCGAGCATGTCAACAAAGAAAAAATGCCAGTGTCTTGCTCAGGAGATTTCAACATTTTGAGATATTGCCAATTGCTCAAATATAAGTTACAAATCCCAATAGGAACCCAGAGATGCCACATGCCTTCAACTAGTCATAACACAACTAGACGACAGCCCGGCCCGAAAGGAAAGCAGGAGACAAGTCCGAAATTGTTGTTGCCAAACACGCACGCTGGGTTCCTTCCACAACAAATCAACGATGATGGTGATGAGGAGGGGAGGGATGATTTTGATGAAAATGATGGTGATGAGGATCATGATGAAGATGATGGTTGTACACATGCTCTTTGTTGCGCCGCCGGAATGCAAATTGCGTCCGAATCGATCGTGCAGCAAGCCAGGTGCTGACAAAAGCCAGGTTTAATAGATTGATTCGTTTCTTTGGAAACCTTGCTGTCATGGAGCAAAAGTAACAAGGCGAAACACTGCGAGCAAAAGGTTTTTCCTGCCAGCTACACGCACAATGCTTCCCAGCTAGCTAGTGACAACAGCAGCGTTTTGGACAATTACTGTTCACTGTACAGCTTGGCCATCGCAAGTCATCGATGCAACAAAAACTTCGCCGCGTGCGTTTGCCAAGAAGGCAGCTGTGGCTAGGAGGCAAGCTCTCCTGCACGGCTTGCGCTTGACAGAAGGTTGCATCGCAATTTGGCCTCAGTTTTAGACGATCGGTTTCGCACGGGAAGGGTTCACCGAGATCAGGTCGGCGCCAGAAAAATTGCAGTTTTACGTCAGCTTTTGGCGATCGGCGCTTTTCGAGTGAAAATGGGTGCGTTTTGTAAGCATCGATCTGCATTGCGCCGCCGCCTGAAGACTTTGCGGCTGTATCTGTACATCTGTGTGCAGGGGTAGATATGTAGATGTTTTCACTTACATCTAGGCGCCTCTATGTACTACACATCTGGAAGAATGAGGTTGTAGATGTGTATGATGATGAAGGAGATGCTGATGGTACTAGAGATGATGTCTGACAGCTGCTCTTTGGAAGGAACCCTTCGCAGGAGCTTTCGGGAAAAACATTTTGAAACGGATTTCTCAGCAAGAATCTGCCCAACTGTCATGGCCTGGGCAAACAAATAGAGATGGTAGCAGCACATAGGAGGAGAGTAGTGAACCTTGGCAATTGGTCAGCAACTTGATTTCTCTGCATTCAAACCAACTTCCAGAGAACCTCCAGCCATTGCCCTGGTATGATACATGAGCGTTAAATATTGCAAACAGGGTTGGAAGGGCTTAGCATCGTGTATAACGATATACACAGGTATTCAAACTATATGAATATGCGTAAGTACAAGCACAAAAGATGTATATAGCATGTAGAGAAACTGTTAGCATGCGGCTATACGTGTGCGTTTTGAAGGCCGTGGCTCCTGGCGGCCGCAAACGCAAAAGAACTTCACAGCAGCCAGCGCCAGCGCCTCCGCCGAGCCATTTGCTTGCGCCTTGCATAGACCCATGGCAAGCTGACAGTGGACATTTGCTTGCTGCACTCCGGGTGTGTGGGGCAGTTTTTGTCAGAATCAGGGAGGATGTATTTCCCGATGGTGAGCCGGACTTTCCCGCTTGGCACCGATTATGGCGACAAGCCACAGAAGAACCCACAATGTTCTACAAGAGAGCCATTGTTCGAAGCCGACAGCTGCGGTTTTCCAAAGGTGAAGACCTGCTGCGAACGCGCGTTGGAGAAGGCAAAGTCCACACACCCGACGTCCGCTATAATTTTGGTTTGGGCAAAGATGCCCTGCGGAGCAAAGCGTGGGGTACATTGTCTGCATTGATTGTGGCATGGTTGTGAAGTTTGAGGTTTAGATGTGTCATTTTAGATTTGTTGGCGGGACTAGTGGCAACTACGATTCTGTTCTAACAGCATTGGATGATTAGCCTATTCTTGCATTTGCCCAGGAGAATTGGGCTGGATTCCTGAAGACTTTGGAAACAGGCCTTGCAATCCCTTTTCGCCTTTGGTATTGTGCGTGCCATGCCATGTGTGTGCTTTTGGCCAGGGTAGCCAAATGCAAGTTCGTCCTGAAGTCCATAATGTTTTCATTTTGTAAGGTGTCGCGATTCTTACGCAGTTTTTGCTGTTGCTCAAGAGGTGGCTGCAATCCGAGGCTTTCGATTTTGGCAAAGTTGATAAAGGAAGAGCTTTCAACGGCCAGCGATGCTCACAAGGACACCATTTGACCCAACATTTATGTGTTCAAATTAGGTTCTCACAGTTTTGCTCGAGTTTCAGGCAGAGTCACAACCGCTAGATACTGGTAGTAACGGAGAACCATTCCCTTTTATCAGTGTAGGAGCCATCCGGGACACTTGTTGCCAAGGCCTTGGGCTAGCTGATTGGGAAAGATCTGAGGTGTTGAGTTGGGATAGTTGCCACGGGAACTGGGTACTCAGAAGCAATGCAAACTGGGTCTCCGCTCACTCTATAGGCAATAGGAAGTTGAAGCCCAAGACATAGATGATAGATCATGATGCATACAAAGATGCACTACGCACATATGCAGCTATGTATGCATGTTTGTATGCATGTATGTATGTATATATATACATGTAGATTATACAAACGGTATCCATCCATCCATCTACTCTTGTTTGGTCGATCTATCGATCAGTTTTTCGATCGTCTATATCTTTAGCTATTTATCCATTGGTCTTTTGTTTCTTCGCATCTTGATTCATCAATTGGTTATTTCCAAAAATGCCTTCCCTCTCTTTCCATACATATATATATATATACATACATATTTCTTTCCTGCTGACCCCCGTATGCAATCATACGTACATTCATTCATACCTACATACATACAAACAACCAAACAAACACACAGACATGCATGCATGCATCCATACGTACGTACAGACAGACAGCAGGCAGGCAGGCAGACAGACAGACAGGCAGACAAACACACACACACAGACAAACATACAAACATACAATTATACCAGTATAGCCGGACAAGCCGGGTGACGGAAGTTTCGAGGAGGGGACATGTCTATACAGACAGGGGAGAGCCTATAGGAACGCGGCCTGGCCGCCTGGCTGTCCGGGCCGTCGACTGCGTCAGCTCTTGGAATTTTGTTTCCTCGACATTTCTTTCTTTCGACATCCTTGTTCGATGATGCCAGTTTGTCTCGATCGGATTGACATGTTGGAATCTTCGCAAAACTTTTTGTTGTTTGCTCTTTGTCTGAACATCTTTCTTTCCTTGACATTTCTTTCTTTCGATTTCCTGTTCTGATGATGTTACTTTCTCTCGATCCGCTTGCGCTGGGCACATCTCTGAATGGGTAGCCGACCACCGAGTCTAGTGACCGAAAAGTCCTCGTTCGAAGCATCGCGATAATTTTCTGTACTGAAAAAGTTAGAAGGCCATTTTGCCGAATGGATTTCCTCAAATCAGTTTTCTTCGTTAGTTTGCAAAGCCACAAGGCAACATGTTACAAAACCGACCGCAACTTTTTCCCTCGCTTTTTTTGTTCCGAACCTATCGACGCTTGCGAGTTTCCATGACAGCTGCAAGGCTAACTCCTGGGTTTTCGCAGCATGCCGCAGCCAACAACTGTCCATCAGACAAGACCAATCGAAGACTTCGGAGCAGAATCTTCGATTCATGCGCAATGCGCCTGTGAGTGCTCCAGGCAAGACCGGATGGAGCCGCATCCAAACCTATCACCTTCTCTCCCATTGAAGCCGCAGCAAGTCAGCACCATGGTGTCATGCTGATCAGCGCAATCCAGTTGGAACACGTTGGGACATCTGCAACGTACGAAGTCCCTGGAGGAAGAGTCGGAATGTCGCATTGTCCAGAACAGTTCCGTCCGTAAGCCGCAGCAGCGCCATCGCTGCGGAGACATGCTGTGGTATCTTCACCGGCAGGCACCTGGGAGTATGCTGTTCCATCAGGTAACGGCGGAATGTCACCGTGTCCATGACTGTTCAGTCCGGACACCACGGCAATGCCATCAGTTCTAAGGAATACCGTGTGACGTCGGCCTGCAGAAAGTTGGGTGAATGTCATTCCGTGAGGCAATGGCCGTGTGTTGCAACACCGTCCGAAAACTTCAATTGCGCCATCACTCTTGTGAAGTGCTGTGCGCAAAGGGCCTGCAGAAACTTGGGCGTATGTAAGTCCGTCCGCTAACCGCGGAATCTTGCATTGTCCCAACTTATTGTCTCCGCAAGCCACAGCATTTCCATCTCTTCTCAAAGTATTGTGTGAGACATACCCGCTGCACCTTGGGTGTGTGTCACTCCATCAGGTAAGCGCGTTGTCCCGTCTTTGGTACTTCCCCAAGTCACAGCCTCGCCGTCACTTCTGATAAGCAATGTGAAATTCAGACCTACATCAGCATGGATGTATGTCATCCCATTGCGGGTTTTTCCCATTGCCATGATCCGAAAGCCACAGCAGTGCCATCGCTTTTGAGAAGTACTGTGGCGCAACCCCCTGCAGAAGCCGGGGAGTGTATTTCATTCCACCTTTCAAAGGTGGAATATCGCCTTGTCCATCACGGTTTGGTCCGGCAGCCACAGCCACGCCATCGCTTCTGAGAAGGACCGTGTGACCGTCACCGACAGAAACCATTGGGATGCAAAGACTTAGCACCTAGTTGGGTCGAACGACGAATCTGCGGCAGGCGACCACCGCGTCGACCTACCAATTGTGGGGCAGCCGACCATTGAGTCGAACCACCAAAAAACTATCCTTGATTGTTTGCACATGCTGATTCCAAGGAAACTTGCTTGACAGGTTGTCTTGGCCAAAACTATCCTTCAAATCTCTCATCAACTTCAAACACCCCACGCCTATCAAACTTTGCCACTTCTTCGCAAAACTCATCTGTTCTTCATCAACGCCAACGCAGGCATTGACAACAATTTCGCCCAGAAACCGTCCGCAAGCAGAACAGGCCATCGTGTCGTGCACTGCATGCTACTTCAATCTTGCATGTCTGAATTTTTGACACGTACATTTTAGAATTGAAAAGATATTTCGAAATATAGTGCTCTGTCATACAAGATTTACACAGTATTATTCAATAAAGATATCTATCTATCTATTTGTCTATCTGTCTATCTGTCTCCTTGTCTTTCTGTCTATCTGTCTATCTGTCTATCTGTCTGTCTGTCTATCTATTTGTCTATCTATCTATCTATCTATCTAAATTTGTCTCCGTCTCCAAAAATATCCAAGTAATCAATCCAGACATCCACTGCGATTTCCGCACAGTCACCTCCGCGCGCCGCCAGGAACACAGTCTGCTAGAAAACACACAATTTCGTGCAACTCTTACCTTCCAACCCTTACCTTCATGCAAGGTCCAAGCAACCATCCCAATGCAAAATGCAAGCCTAGATCACCAAACACAATGGCGCAACGCATTGAATCTGTCAAAGATCACCTCCGCGCAGCGCTGACAATGGGGACCACCCGAGCGCGCGCCACGCGCGAGCCGCACCCGTCGCACAAACAAGGTTTCCCACATCGACGCCAGGAACCACTTTATGCAAGAGAACATACGCTTTGTCCCCCAAATCATCACCTGGAAGAAGCAATTCCAATGCGATCTCTAATCGCTGACCGCCAAACACAATGGCACAACGCATAGAATCTGTCAAAGACCGCCTCTGGGGACCACTCAAGCGCGCGCCGAGCGCGAGCGGCGCTCGTCGCACAAACAAGGTTCCCCGCATGGACACCGGGAACCGCTTTGTGCGAGAAAACAAAGGGCGTCGTGCGATTTCTACCCCGAGCATTGCTGGAAGAAGCAACTCCAATGGTTCCAATGCGAACTCCAATCACTGATCACCAAACACAATGGCGCAGCACGTTGAATCTGTCAAAGATCGCCTCCGCGCAGCGCTGACAATGGCACCACTCGAGCGCGCGCCAAGCGGGAGCCGCACCAGTCGCACAAACAAGGTTTCGAAGATCACCTCCGCGCAGCGCTGCCAATGGGGACCAAGCGCACACCGCCCGCGCCCCACATCGACGCCAGGAACCATTTCATGCGAGAAAACATACGGTTTGTGCAATTTCTACCCCCCAAGCATCACCTGGAAGAAGCCATTCCAATGCGATCTCCAATCATTGATCACCAAACACAATGGCGCAGCGCATTGAATCTGTCAAAGATCACCTCCGCGCAGCGCTGACAATGGGGACCATTCAAGCGCGCGCCAAGCGCAAGCTGCACCCGTCGCGCAAAACGCCGGGAATCACTTCGTGTGAGAATAGGAGTTTCAATGTGCGATTTCTCCCCCCCAAGCACCACCTGGAAGCAGCAACTCCAATGCGATCTGCAATCATTGCCTTGCAAATCACAATAGCTCCGATCTCAGCTCTCTCCACATCTTAGCTCTCTTCACACCTCAGCTCTCTCACATTGCGGGGCCCTCCAATCTCAGCTCTCTTCACGTCTCAGCTCTCTCCAATCCCATCTCCTCTTCCCATGTCATCTCTCTCACATCTCAGCTTTCTCCATATCTCAGCTATCCCCACATCCCAGCTCTCTCCACATCTCAGCTCTCTCCACATCTCAGCTCTCTCCACATCTCAATTCTCTCCATATCCCCACATCTCAGCTCTCTCCACACGTCAGCCTTTTCGCATCTCAGCTCTCTCCCACCTCAGCTCTCTTGACATCTCAGCTCTCTTCCCATTTCAGCTCTCTTCCCATCTCAGCTCTCTTCACATCTCAGGTCTCTCTCCCATCTCGCTCCCTTCACATCTCAGCTCTCTTCACATCTCAGCTCTTTTCACACCTCTATTCTCTTCCTATCTCCTTTCTCTTCACATCTCGATTCTTCACATCTCAGCTCTCTTCACATCTCAGCTCTCTGCATGTCAGCTCTCTCACATCTCAAGTCTCTCCACATCTCCGCTCTCTCCCCTCCTCAGCTCTCTCCACATCTCAGCTCTCTCACATCTCAGCTCTCTCCACATCGCAGCTCTTTCCACATCGCAGCTCTCTCCACATCTCAGCTCTCTCCACATCGGAGCTCTCTGAAATCTCAGCTCTCTTCCCATCTCAGCTCCCTTCACATCTCAGCTCTCTCCACATCGGAGCTCTCTCAAATCTCAGCTCTCTTCCCATCTCAGCTCTCTCCACTTTTCAGCTCTCCGCACATCTCAGCTCCCTCCACATCGCAACTCTCTCAAATCTCAGCTCTCTTCACATCTCAGTTCTCTCCCCACCTCAGCTCTCTCTGCATCTCAGCTCTCTCCCCACCTCAGCTCTCTCCACATCTCAGCTCTCTCACATCTCAGCTCTCCACATCTCAGCTCTCTCCGCTTTTCAGGTCTCACCACACTTCAGCTCTCTCCGCACCTCAGCCCTCTTCACAAACATATTTTCCGTAAAACGGAGTTTAGACATTTAAACTTCTTTTGATAAATATACTAGACGACGGTGTGGCCTAAAAGGAAAGCAGGAGGGAGTAGACGAAAAGAGTTGGGAAGGAGAAGATAGCAAGAAATTGTAGGATGATTGATGTTGATGAACGAAGATGAATGAGAATGAATGATAATGAAAAGTCACGCATGAGGGTGTAATGAATTAGGTTCCTACAGTGCTTGTGCATTTGCAAGCAATCACGTTATCATGGCACGCGGTCCCCATATCATGCCAAGGCATTTTTAAAGAGAAGCCTTTACACGCCGATGCTTTTACACAGAAGCTTTTACACAGAAGAGCTTCACTCCAAGACTGGTTTACACACAGAAGCTTTTACACCGAAGAGCTTTTACACACAGACGCGTTTACACAGAGACCTCTTCACACGCACAGAAGCTTTTGCCACAGAAGCATTTACACAGAAGAGCTTTTACACCAAGAACGTTTACACACAGGAGCTTTTACACAGAAGAGCTTCTACACCCAGAAGCCCTTACACACAGGAGCTTTGACACAGAAGAGCGTTTACACACAGACACGTTTACACAGAGAAGACTCTACACACAGAAGCTTTTACACACAGAAGCTTTTACACAGAAGAGCGCTTATACACAGATGCGTTTACACAAAGAAGTCTTTACACACACACACACACGAACTTTTACACAGACGCTTTGACACAGAAGAGCGTTTACACACAGAAGCTTTTAAACAGAAAGACTTTACACAGAAGAGCTTTTACACACAGACGTGTTTACATAGAGAAACCTTTTCACACAGAAGCTTTTGCACAAAAGCTTTACACAGAAGAGCTTTGACACCAAGACACGTTTACACACAGGAGCTTTTACACAGAAAAGCGCTTACACGCAGACGCGTTTACACAGAGAAGTCGTTACTCACAGAAGCTTTTACACAGAAGAGCTTTTACATGGGGACGCGAAGACGCGCTTACACACAGGAGTTTTTACACAGAAGAGCGTTCACACACAGAAACGTTACACAGGAAAGCTTTTACACAGAAAAGCCTTTATACGAAGCAGCTTTTGCACTTAGAACTTCGTTTCGTGCGAAAGGGTTGCATCTGAGATTTCAAAATCGTAATTCTACCTCAATTCTTAAGGGCTTCGACCCTCATTTTGTGCGAAAAGGTTGCATCTGAGATTGCAAAACAGCAATTTCACTTCAATTTTTCCACTTCGACCTTCAGTTCGTGCGAAAGGGTTGCATCTGAGATTTCAAAACCGCAATTCTACCTCATTCTTGGACTTCGACCTTCATTTTGTGTGAAACGGCTGCATGTTCGCGATCGAAATATGCATTTCACCACACGTTTTGCACATTTTGGCACATGTTTGTGGGTTCGACAGGCACGATCCCCGCAGAGGGTTCCGGGACCCATGACCAAGTCAAGATTTCAAAATCGCAATTTTCTCTCAGTTTTTGCACTTCGACCCTCGTTTCGTGCGAAAGGGTTGCGCTTCGCATAACTTGCATTTCACCACAGGTTCGCGCGTCCAACGCGCAGGATTCCCGCAGGGGCGAATGTAGACAGCAAAATTCGCATTTCACCACACATTTGTGCGTCCGACACGCACGAAGCGTGGGAAGGGTTGCGTTTCGCAATCCGGCATTTGGCCACCCCGCCGCCTTAAGATAGAATTTACAAGAACTTGACAAATAGGAGCTTTTGGTAGGAGATTTTTTCCTGAGTGTGAGCTCCTGCGTAAAAATTCCTGCGTGTTAACTCCTGCGTATCAACTCCTGTGTATGAACTCCTGTGTACCAGTAGTGCCGCACAAGGCGGTGGCGGAAGTTTCAAGAATAGGAAACCTATAGGAGAGGTTCGTTGCTGTGAATGATGGATGGCAGAGCGAACCCACTGATGGACCGAGTTGTAGATGTAGTTGTGGTTGTAGTTGTAGTTGTAGTTGTAATGTAGTTGTAGTTGTATTTGTAGTGATAGTGCAGTGCAGCGTAGTGTAGTTGTAGTGGTTAGTGTGGTTGTAGTTGTAATTGTTGTAGTTGCAGTTGTCGTTGTTGTAGTTGTTGTAAGTGTCGTAGTTGTTGTAGTTGCTGTAGTTGTAGTTGTCATGGTATTGAAGTAGTTGTTGTAGTTGCAATGGTAGTGGTTGTTCTGGTTGTAGTTGTTGTAGCTGTTGTAGTTGTAGTTGTCATGGAGTTGAAGTTGTGGTTGAAGTTGTAGTTGTTGTAGTTGTAGTTGTAGTTGTAGTAGTTGTAGTTGTAGTTGTAGTTTAGTAGGTGTAGTTGTAGTTGCAGTTGTCATGTAGTTAAAGTTGTTGTTGTTGTTGTTGTTGTTGTTGTTGTTGTTGTAGTAGTAGTTGTTGTAGTTGTTGTAGTTTGTGTAGTTGTTGTTGTAGTTGTAGTAGTAGTAGTAGTAGTAGTAGTTGTTGTTGTTGTTGTTGTAGTTGTAGTTGTAGTAGTAGTAGTAGTAGTAGTTGTTGTTGTTGTTGTTGTTGTTGTTGTTGTTGTTGTTGATGTAGTTGTAGTTGTAGTTGTAGTTGTAGTTGTAGTTGTAGTTGTAGTAGTTGTAGTTGTAGTTGTAGTTGTAGTTGTAGTTGTTGTAGTTGTAGTTGTAGTAGTTGTAGTAGTTGTAGTAGTTGTAGTAGTTGTAGTAGTTGTAGTTGTTGTAGTAGTTGTAGTAGTTGTAGTAGTTGTTGTAGTTGTTGTAGTTGTTGTAGTTGTTGTAGTTGTTGTAGTTGTTGTAGTTGTTGTAGTTGTTGTAGTTGTTGTAGTTGTTGTAGTTGTTGTAGTTGTTGTAGTTGTTGTAGTTGTAGTTGTAGTTGTAGTTGTAGTTGTTGTTGTTGTTGCTGTGGTAGTTGTAATTGTACTTGCATTTGTGGCTGTAGTGTAGTCACATCCAAACTTCAAAAATCGTTCCGAAACCCGCAGTTTCTAACATTTTTGACATGGACATGTGCTTCGCGCCGCAACGGCGTGCACTTTTTCGACGTCGAATCGTCATCGAATCGTCAAAAAGTGGTCCGAGCATGTGGTGTTTTTAACATTTTCACTTCCAAATGTTTCGCGCCACAGCGCCGGGCACTTTTTCCACATCGCAACTTCCAAAAGTGGTCCGAACATGTGGTGCTCTGTACATTTTCACTTCCAAATGTGCTTCGCGCCACAGCGCCGTGCACTTATTCGACATCTCACCTTCCAAAAGCGCTCCGAACCTGACAGTTTTTATATAACATTTTTCACTTCCAAATGTGCTTCGCGCCACAGCACCGTGCACTTATTCGACATCTCAACTTCCAAAAGCGCTCCGAACCTGACAGTTTTTAACACTTTTCACTTCCAAATGTGCTTCGCGCCACAGCGCCGTGCACTTTTTCGACATCTCAACTTCCGGTCTTGTCGGATTGCGAGAGCTGGGCGGGGAGTCGCTTACGCATCTGAGATGCAAAAGACGTCGAGCTCCATGTGATCATGGCTCGAGATCATTCGAGCATTTGTGCGCAATGTACACGTGTCTGTGCAATTCCACATTGGAACTCTAGGCGCACCACTTCCACATTTCACCACTCAACCAAAGACAGCAGAGACAAGAAGGACTCCAAACATCTAGTTTTTCGTGGTGTCATATTTTTTTCAGGTCGGAATGTTGACAGTTTGGCCAAATTTTATGACAGTACAATTTCCAGTCCTGGGGAAATCTAGTGCCAATTTTGTCAAGGCCACAGTGTTTATCCAGCAGAAGGATCCTGCACGGAACACACAGACTATGGCGTCTTGTCTGATTCTTGTTCTGGCTGAGGTTGAGCTGGTCTTGGTTATGGAGTCATGGTGTGATTGGATCATGGAGTGTGACTAGTTTTGCCATCGAACTAGATTGGTCTTGCAAAATTTGTAATCGGAGGCGGAAACCAGCTAGTGGAGCAAAGCTAGCTGGTCCAGAAAAGCAAGCATCGAAACACGCAGATTGGATTAAGCAGCTCAGTAGATACCGCATGTTCCTCATCTGCAAGGCCTTGTGACGCTCCAGCAAAGCACAGGCCTTGGCCTGGAATTCGTCTCACATGGTTGCTGGCAACCTTTAGAGCCACCGAGCGGTCCCTGGGCATGAACAAGCAGTGGCCGGGGATTGGCTTGCAAAGAGTCTAAAGTTTTGACCTCTTTTCCCATCCGGGAAAAGGTATGCCTGGCGGGGGCCAAGACCTGATGTTGATGGATGCGGGCGCATGAATGCAGCCGCTTGCAGACACATTTGCATTACCTTTGTTGCATTGCAGTTGCATTACGTTTGCATTACATGCGCGTTGCATTTTTTATTCGCACCGCATTTTCATTACATGCTGCGTTACTTTGGCACTGCAGTCACATTACATTTGCATCTACATTTCACTGCCGTTACATCGACATTACATTCACATCCCATTTGAATTTGCAGACAGTTTTCCATTTGCATTCGCGTTTAAATTTGCACTTATATCTGCAATTGCATTTGCATGTGCGCACTGTCCTTACGTTATATACATTGCATTTGCATGTGCATGTGGCTTTCGATTTGCCTTTCAATGCCCATTCAAATTTCTGTTTGCATTTGCATTCGCAGTGACATTACATTTGCATTTGCAGGTGTTTTGGACACATTTACATGTGTATCGACATATACATTACATTCTGTTCTTATTAGATGTTCATAACATTTTGCAATTGCATCTGCACCTGCAATTGCATTCTAATTCACATTGCGTTTCCATAGGCATTTCCATTTACACTTAGGTTAGATTTCATCTTCAACTTTCAGTTTATTGCATTTGCATTCACGTGGCGTTTGCATTCCTAATACATGTGAAATGCAGTTGTGTTTATTCTGTTACATGACATTTACATGATATCCGCAAAACAGTTTCAGTTGCATTGCGTTTGCATTCATACTTTACATGTACGAGTGCGCAGTTGAATTTGCATTTTGGATTCCATTATTTCGAATTGCCGTATCTGCGCCGCATTAAAACGCTGCGTTGCGTTACATTGCACACATACGCATACGTACACATACATACACATAGGCACGCGCACACACACAGTCACATACACTTACACATACATGTACGTAGACATACACGCATATACGCACATAAAAGGTATACATGTGCGTATAAATATTCAGATGCAGTACATATGCATGTATAGGTGCATATTCAGATAAATGCGAACGTAGGTGTGCAGCACATCTAAATATTCATTTACATACACATACACATACACATCAATACACAGGTTACATGCATGTACGCGTGCACTCACGCACACATGCATCGTACATATTCAAGTCACCTATCAAACGAGGCTTACTTTGCAAACTTCAGAGTTACGGGCGAATGTCCATTGCGAGTCTTGTCATCATGTCAGCCACAGAGATAGCAATAGCAGTTATCAGGTGGGAACAGTGGAGGAGAGTAACAGTTTTGGTGGCGGGTGAATTCGCAGGTGAAACCACTTTCGGGCGTGAAACCCTGTGTTTTTACGGGTGGTGGCCCCAGGGGTCGCGAAAGTAGAGTCCGTGTTTCTGCGGGCAAGGCCTCGACCTGGGAAAGTTGCCGACAAAAAGTGCACGAGACTGTAGCGAGAGCTGGATTTGCAGTTCAATGTTTTTTGAAAAAGTGACAGTCTTTGGAGCACTTTTGGAAGATGAGGTCGGAAAAAAGCGCGCGAGACTATAGCGAGGGCTCGATTTCACAAGAAGACTGGAGTAGCGCCAAATTTGTGCGCCAATAGCGCCATTTCGATGGCTCCCATGCTCCTGCTATGCGGGATTGCAGCTGGAGGTGGCTAAACCCATTGCAACAGCTGTGTGAAAGGTAGCTTTTGAGCATTGCGCCGCGTTTGCGCTATGTGGGAGCGCAGCTGGAAGTTGGAAAGCGCACGCTGCTGGCTGCGCGAAGAGGAGATGGGTTGCAGAAGCTGCAGAAGAGGTAGCTGAGAGAGGGAGGGAAGAAGCTCAGAGAAGAAACTGTTCAGAGAAGAAGTGAGAGAAGTGGTCCCTCAGCGAAGAGGTGGCTGAGTGAAGAGGTAGCGCAGCAAAGAAGCAGCTCATCCACTACTCATCCACCCACCCAGTCAATGATTCATTGGTTAGGTGATTCATTCATTGATCCCTTGGTGAGTTCATCCTCTCATTGCTTCACTCATTGGTTCACTGGCTTGCCCACTTTCACTTTCAGACTCTCACACTTTCACTCTTTCAATCTTTCATTCATTCCCTCACTCCCACATTCCCTCATTCCCTCATTCTTTCAATTCCTCACACCCTCACTCCTCCACTCCCTCACTCCCTCACTGCCTCCCTCCATTCAGTCATACATGAATACGTACGTACCTAGGGACATACATTCATGCATTCATTCACTTATTCATTCATTCATTCATTCATTCATTCATTCATTCATTCATTCATTCTTTCATTGATTCAATGATTTTTTTCCATTGATTCGTTGACTGGTTGACTCATTGGTTCCTTGATTCATTGATTCATTAATTCATTGATTCACTGATTGGTTGACTGATTGATTGATTGATTCATTCATTCATTCATTCATTCAGTCATTCATTGATTCATTGATTCATTGCTTCATTGATTCATGCAGTCAGTCAGCCATTATTTTCATTTCTTTTCGTTTTCATTCTGATTTTACTTCCGTTTCATTTTCATTTCATTTCATTTGATTTTATTTACTTTCATTTCCTTTCGGTTTCATTTTTCTTTTCTTTCAATTTCAAATTTCATTTTGTTTTCATCTTCATTTCATTTTCATTTCATTTCAATTCATTTCATTTTAATTTCATTACTTGTTCATTTCATTTTCACACCATTTTCATTTCATTTCATTTTCATTTCATTTTCATGTCATTTTCATGTCATTTTCATTTCATTTTCATTTCATTTTCATTTCATTTTCATCTCATTTTCATTTCATTTTCATTTTTATTTTCATTTCATTTTCATTTCATTTTCATTTCATTTTCATTTTCATTTTCACTTTCATTTTCATTTTCATTGCATTGTCATTTTATTTTCGTTTCATTCTCATTCCTTTTTTATTTTTTCATGTCATTTTCATTTCATTTTATCTCTTTTTTATTTCATTTCATTTTTGTTCGTTTCATCTCATTTCATATTCATTTCATTACATTTTCACTTCATGCTTATTTTCATTTTATTTCATTTTATTTTTTGTATTTTCGTTCATGTTTATATTGTTATATAATGTTATATATGCATTTTTTATAAATTGCATTTCATGTCATTTTCATTTCATTTCAGTCCATTCCTTCATTCATTGGTGCATTCATTGGTCCACCCACTCATGAATGCACTGACTGATTCATATTTCATTCCTTCATGCACTGATTTATTCATTCATTGCTCCATTCATGGGTTCATTCATGTATTCATGGCTTCCTTGGTTGGTTCATTGGTTTGTTCATTGGTTGGTTCATTCATTTATGAATTCATTCGTTCGTTGGTTCGTTTGTTCGTTCGTTCGTTCGTTCCGTCTTTCGGTCATTTATTCATGCATTCATTCATTCATTGATTCATTCAGCCATGATAATTCCATGTCATTGGTTTCTTGGCATTTCGTTGGCAGCATCTTAGCAAACATTTGCTCAATTGCTGATGCACCTCACAACCCCAGTCAATCTCCCGTTGTTTCTGCATCTCACAAACATTCCTATACAGTAGGCCCTTGATTTCTTGTAGCCGTTATTCTGTATCATAAACTTCTGCCCCGGCACGGCCGGATATTATCTATGAGAGAGAGAGAGAGAGAAAGTATATATATATATATGTATACAAAGACATGTATTGTAGACAGAACTCAGATGCATGCGCGTTAAAACGACGGTGTCATGCCCATGGAGCGATTCAGGACTACTTAAGCTTTGAGTATTTTGGCAGATGATTCTTGCAAGGTGCCTGGCCATGTGAACAGCAGATTGTCCCAGATTCTCCTGGCATATTTGCTTCAGCCATTCCAAGGTTTTGCCGTTCTATTTGCTGGAGATATGCTGGAGATCTTGACGAACGGAGAGGCCCCAGCAGCCAGGGTGGAGTGACGAAGCTTTGTCGCCCGCGTTTTCACAAACATGCATACATACATACATACATACATACATACATACATACATACATACATATATATATATAAATACGGGTAAGGGAACCCAGAATGGTGGTGGACATCCAAAATCGTTGCTGAAAGTGTGGCAATCTCAATGTCCAACGCAACAAACAGCCGGACACTACCCAAATTTTCCATCAACAGCAGGAGAAATTTGAGTGGATAGATGAGAGGATTCATTACCAACCATGTTGCAGCCCACGGTTGAATTTTCGGGAACCCTTTTCCTTATGGTGCCACGCAAAAAAACGCACTACGTTTGCTGATGCGGTGAATGCAACAAGTTAGCACATGAGATATTACACCGTTTGTCGAGAAAGTCGTTGCCAACCGTGGCATTGTACCCGGCTTTGTTTTTGCAGGTGCCAGCGCTGGTCCACCGCGTTTCTCCCGGTGATGTCCGCCAGCTCCTTGCTGTATATCACCTCTTGCAGCATTATGCAGCAAGTGTCAGGCATATGTCCAAACTTGTTGCTGTTTTGAGGAAGTGTCCAAACTATGAAGAGACACCGCCAAGAGTATGTTTTTTCTCCAAGTGTCTCGAATCATCGTTGCTGTACCTGCACCAAAGTTCATCTGTATTTTTATATATATATATATATATATACATGTATCGCACGGTGTGTTTTCTGGGCATTTCAAGGTGGTTGCTCTCTTCCTTCAATATGAAACTAGCCATTGTCCATCTTGAGTCAGGAGTCAGTTGATATAGTGGCAGCTTTTGTATGTTCCACTGCTTTCTTCTTTGGTGCTAGGTGGTAGCCTGCTCTAGGAATACTATTCGCTTGGGTTCCAATTGGCCAAGGTCACACATCATCTTTTTGCAGCCGGACTCTTTGCTTACTAAGTCTTCTTTGATTTGCCACAAAGCTCTCACTGGCGCAAGGGTGGATAAACATCGGAAATATTCAGAATCTTGGAAGCGTTATCCAGCATGGAGCAGCCAGGATCGTGAAACATTGGTGCAGCCACTGCAGTCATGCTTGCGCAACGATGGGACAGATCTTCCTGCTGTATTCTATGGCGAATGGCATCAAACAAAGCTCCTTGGCCCATGTGAAACACATGTTGTTCGGAAAAGCGTTGTGGCCCATGCATCACGCAGATGAAAGATGATGAAACCGGTTGGTGTAGACCATCTTCTGCTCTCCAAGAGCTCCAAGGACCAGCCTGGCCTTCAGAGGGGGCAAAAGTTTCACAACGTTTGAAAGCCAAGAGTGCAAGTCAACCGGCCAAGATCTTCAAAAGAAGGCGAAGAGTGAAGGCAGCCAAATCTGTCATGAGTGCCATGCAATGACTATTCAATGCCTCAGATCTGCATTTGCTGGAGCTTGAAGATCTGAGTCCTCAACTTGGCCCAGAATTCAGAATCTCCTGGCTGGACGATTTGAATTGATGTACATGTATACTGCACAGAAACACACACGCACAGACACAGAGAAAGAAAGAGAGAGAGAGAGATAGATAGATGGATACACAGATAGATGGATGGATGGATAGATAGATAGATAGATTGATTGATTGATTGATTGATAGATTAGATAGTTAGTTAGTTAGTTAGATAGATAGATAGATAGATAGATAGATAGATAGATACACCTACGTTTTTGTACGCACCAGTATGCGCTCTCAGACGGATATCATCTTGACATTTCTTGGTCTCAAAAGGATCTTCCCTAGCTTTTAATTGATTAGTGATGCCGGAGTATGCCCCAATGATGTCATGCGCTGCCTGATGATGTGAAGTGCTTGTTGCCGGCGTGCCATGTAAGCCATGGGCTTCAAAGTGGTCTGCACCTTGGTTTACAGTCACAAAGGTTGATTGGGCATCGTTTGAGTGGCAAGTGGCTTAGCAACTGCAAAGCGCTCTGTGGTAGCCACTTTGGTTTGTAGCAAGTTTGATTCTCATCGGCGCTCTCATTGCGTCATGCTTCCCGACGTGTGATCTGAGTCATGGCCAGCCACAACTCTTTTGGCAGTCCAAGCCATTACAGAGGTGCGCCCGTGCTTTTTTCCCAGACCCTGTCATCAGAATTTCTTAATTATGTGTCTGGGCAGCTTGTCCTTCTGCCGCGGTGCAATTTCAAGCTCCGCAATTTGTCTCGCGTGCATTCATATGGCGCAGTTACACATTGCATAGGCTTCTGTGGCTGTTTCTGATTTTTGTTGTCACGGGGCTTGGACCAGTCTACAAACTCACTGATTTTGTTTGGCCTCCGACCTCCGAAGTGGCTTTACCCAACGTAGTTGTGTAGGGTACTGGGTTGCACTGGCGCTGCGTTTAAGGCAATGCAGGTCTTGCCGTTATCACTGCTGCGAACCACCGAATTCTGCAGTCTATTGGTGGGGTCTTGAGCTTATGATGTCTGTGGGTGGGCTCATGAGATTGACCGTGAAGATCAATCTGCGCTCGCTGGGTATTGGTGCTTGTAAGAAAGATGCTGGAATCCATGTCAGGTCATGTGTGGCGATGCTGGCAGTGCTTCCGTATTTCCAGACTCCAAAGGTTCACAATCGTCAGTGGCTTTATGCTTCAAGACCGTGCTAGATTTTACCATTCTTTACAGTCTTTTGCAGGCTTGTCGGCATGCTTGGATACTCTTTCTGTTCTTCCTCTCAAGTTGCTCATTGCTGCGTGGTTTGGATCTCAGCCTGCATTGATGTTTCTGAAAAAGTTTGGCTGGTGGTTTTTCAGGCAAAACCATGCCGCTTCACACCCATGCTTTGGAAACAGTTTTCCGGACGTTTTTTCTTGTTGCGAGCGGGGTGCGAATTCGGTAAAGCTTGCCATATCACACAAACGCATAGTGCTATTTATATAATGCGTTGTTTCATACAAGTCTCATGTGTATAGTTTCTGATGTGTACCCAGCAGGACGCAGCGTCATGACACATACAAGATTAGGAGCTCCGCACATGTCGTGTTGCCCATCCGATCTGAGCTTCTTGATGCTACTGGTTTATTCTTGTTGCGATGCGCAAGGCCACTGTTCGGTGTGCTGGGTTGTGCTATGCTGTGCTCAGGTTGGTACAATTTGTTCCAGGACGTGCTTGAAGAAGTCCTCCTGCAGTCTTCTTGCAGCATTCTTGCTGCCTTTCCGGACTGGTAATTTGGATAATGTCAACCCCGTACCAGCAGTTGATTCATCGGGGGGTTCCCCGGAAATACTGACAATCTGCTACTTGATTGGTACCCGCCCAATTCAATAGCCAAGAGTGTTTATTAATGCGGGGTTGTCTTCAAAAGACTTCAATCCTGCGCACCGCGCCTCCAATAGCACAACATGGCTCCACGTAGCTCAACATAGGCCCAACATGGCTTCAATCTACGGGGGTCCAAGCAGTGTATCAGATACATCTGCCAAAACGGTCAAACATAACCCCAACACAAGCGACCCAAAATATCCACATAGCCCGACAAAGGCTCAACACAGGCCAAGCATACCAAACATAGGCCCAACATAGTGCCGTGCTCAATTTAGCTCATTCTAGAAGATGAGCGCGCAAAATGGTAAACTTCAATGGGGTCTTTTCCCTTGTTTTATTAAAAAGTTGCTGTCCTCCCAATGCCAACCTTTGTGCCCATGCAAAGGAAACATGATATGCACACGTTGCAGAAGAGACGGCCCCCTTCCCACCGCAAAGAGACTGAAGCTTCAGTTCCACTTTTTTTGTTCAGGATAATTGCGGCTCTCTCTCTCTCTCTCTCTCTCTCTAACGATATATGATATATCCCTCTACCTATCCCTCCATCTATCTTTCTCTCTATATCTCTATCTTTCTCTCTATCTATTCTCTTGATCTATTTTTCTAACTATCTCTTCATCTATCTCGCTTTCTCTCTGTCTCTCTAACTCTCTATCTCTTTATGTATCCATCGATCAGTCCATCTATCGATCTCCCTTTCTATCTATCGATTGATCGATGTATCAATCAATCAATCAATCAAGCAATCAATCAATCAATCAACCTATCCATCTATCCTTCTATCCTTCTATCCTTCTATCCATCTATCCATCGATCCATCCATCCATCCATCCATCCATCGATCCATCGATCCATCGATCCATCTATCCACCTATCCATCTATCCATCTATCCTTCTATCCTTCTATCCATCTATCCATCTATCCATCTATCCATCCATTTATCTATCTATCCATCCATGATTACGGATAGATGTATTTATCAACCGATCTATCTAGAGACCAAACTACCTATCAACCAATCACTCTATCTAGTCTATTTGTCTATCCTTGTGTCCATGTTTCCCTAGACTTGGTACTTGTGTTCAAGCCTGACGGAAGTGTCATCTAAGCCCCCTAACAAGCGATTCATTGTCATCAGCCACCTCGAGGATCTCACACACTCCCTCTTTCGTTTGCTCTTCCGCACTTCATTGACGAATGTTGCAACCCAGCGTTTTTCCAACAAATTTTGCATGTAGGAAATGCCACCATGGTCAATCCCTTCATCACTTTGCCACCCAGAGAAAAGCCTTGCCCTTACCGCCTTACGGTAATCCCCTCATGACAATTTTTGATGCTCCCAATACCTCTCTGTGGGTGAATACAATTGCACACCTTGGTGACTGCTTGTTTCACTGAACCCCCTCTTGCCCCGGAGCTTGATGTTCACCGACCTCCAGTTCCTTTTGGTCTCCTTTTTTAGATCTTGCTCATGCGGCATCTTCCAAAGGCAGCTCCAACGAAAACACCTCAACATATCTCAACATATCTCAGCTCTTTTAGGGGGTCCTATTTCCCGCATGGCTCCAAGTCCTGCGGCCTGTGCCCAACCCAGACTATATACCGAATGCAGGGGTTGCATCACCAGTTGATTTGTTACTTGCAATGCCTTCAACTTGGCGTGCCAGCCTGCAGATGTTTAAAAACCATTTGAGCAAAGCCCAATGACGTAGCATTGTCCCGCCGGAATGCAGGACAGCTACTATGCTGAGGACTGTGCCATCATGGATGCACACAGGGAAATTGCAGAAACCCAAGTGGGACATAGTGGGACTGGTTCTGGCATGCTGCAGGACTGCTACATGAAGGAGTTGAAGCCTTGCAGCTACCCTCGTTATCGGTGGCTGGACTTGTGTGGGGCTCAATCGGATCCATTGCGTCCATTGCATTCATGTTTGGCTTGTGATGGTGAATAATCGGTGCCGCTGCGTATCGTGTTTTCGCTGCTCTATCAGAGGCTCTACGAGCTCTTGTTCCATGAGCAATGCATGCTGCTTCTCATGGCTGATGCTGGAACTTATGGCAATCTGGACTGCCCTTGTTGACGTTTCCGCAACGTATCAATATGCACAAGCTTGAGGCTTGAGAGCGAATCAACTTTGAATCTGTCCATTGAAGCGAGTCAGGAACGGGAATGCTACAGTTGGTGCCCAAGTCGTAGACTCCGTTTTATTCCACTTGGCCAACCATGGAGAATTGCTGATGTATATCTGCATGTTTTTGTTCCAATTTCTCAATGTATATGATATGCACATGTGTATATATATATATATACAATGTTTTCTAAAAGGTATGCATGTAGAAAAATGATATATTCAACATTATATACATGTATGCCGCGTACTTTATGAAAAGTAAAACATTATATACATATATGTATGTATTTTACGTTACTTAATGTAATGTTATAGTATGTAATGTAATGCAATGCAATGTACTGCAATGTTATGTAATGCAATGTAATGTTATTTAATGTAATGCAATGTTATGTAATGGTATGTTATGTTTTGTTTTGTTATGACATGTTGTGTTTGTATGTTTGTATGTTTGTATGTTTGTATGTTTGTATGTTTGTACGTTTGTACGTTTGCCTGCATGTATGCATGCATGTATGTATGTATCTATGTATCTATGTATCTATGTATCTATGTATCTATGTATCTATGTATCTATGTATCTATGTATCTATGTATGTGTGTATGTAGGTATGTATGTATGTATGTAGGTAGGTAGGTAGGTATGTATGTATGTAATGTATGTATGTATGTATGTATGTATGTCTGTCTGTCTGTCTGTCTGTATGTATGTATGTATGTATGTATGTATGTATGTATGTATGTATGTATGTATGTATGCAATGCAATGTAATGTAATGGAATGAAATGGAATGGAATGTAATGTACATAATGTAATGTAATGTAAGGTAAGGTAAGGTAAGGTAAGGTAAACGTAACGTAACGCAATGTAATGTAATGTAATGTAATGTTATGTATGTATGTATGTATGTGTAGGTAGGTAGGTAGGTGGGTAGGTAGGTGGGTAGGTAGGTAGGTAGGTAGGTAGGTAGGTAGGTTTATATGTATATACATAAATATGGTAAGCAACCATTTGGATTGACATCATCCCAAATACAGGGGCATGCCCAGTAATAAACCCCTAACTTGGGGGTGGTTTGTTGATTGTCCTAGGTGCTTTCAGCACAAGGCTGATGGCATGTGCAAAGGCAGGGTTTTGAAGACACAAATGAAGTTCTGGGTTGGGTTATGTCTAGTTTGCATGAGACCGAATCACGGACATACGGAAGCATTGTTGAAGGTAGGGCTGGACATGTACTTTCAGCGATGAGTGGGAAAAGGCAAAGAAGGACTACTGATACTCCAATATCGTGCTGTGCTGGTGAGAACTCAGACGCTTGGAAAAATGTTTGCATCATCGCATGCATCAAGCCATGCACCACTGCTTTCGGACGTATCTCTAAAAGCGCACTCAATGTTTTTGATCCAAAATGCTCGAGGTTCCTCGTTTGTATGACGATGTTGGAGATGAGGGGAAAGACAAGACAATAGAATGAATTCTTTTGCAGCCGCAATCGTAAAAAAAAAACAGACAGTTGGAAGTGAGACAAATCCAATAATCTCAATGTGGGATAAGGCAGGGTGCTGCTGAACGGTTTAAAATATGGCCATGCCGCGAGCAAACGGTCCATATTGAGCCAAAATTGCAGCATTGTTGGGCTACCTTGAACCTACATTGCACCATTTGGATCCATTTAGACCCATGTTGACCCATCTTGGGCCTATGTGGCGATGTTGTGGCAATGTTGGGCCTTATTGGACATCCACAAAATGGGCCTATGTTTGGCAGCTTAGCAAACGTTTTGCGACCTTTTCACAAGAATGAAAAACACAGCATTCTTATACATAGACGAAAAATGTCACCCCCGCAAGCTAGCGCTTATGCTGCTTGCAATTGCTGCCGATTCACTAGCGCGCACACAACACACCTCGGCACCTTCGGTGGGAGGGGATTTGGTTCTAAATTTGGGTGCATCATTCATCTTCCGTTCTGGTTGTAAGCACACAAATGTAAGATGCTGGACTCTATGCAGCAAAAGACTGCTGGAAAACCATATTCCTCGCTGAAGCCACCTTTTGTCCACCCACTTCTCAAACTGCTTTCTCTTGCTAGGTAACTTTCTCTTGCAGCACATGCGCATGCAAATGCTCACACATGGTTGGACGAACTTTTGAAACCCATGAGTTTTTGATAGTTTTTGCATTGTTTTTGCTTTCGTTTGATTACCAGAGGAAGTTCCCAACAGCTAGATACAATTGTTGGCAGAATGCTTCTTCAGCCCGCAGGTAGCAGTTCAGTGCTTGCTATTGGCAATTGGCTTTGGAGCTGTGATTGTTGCCGACTCCCGGCCTTTGGGACGGCAGTTTCCAGACGAGGCTACTGCTACCCAATGTTGGTTCATTTCCAAGACACACATATACACAACGTCTCTACCTTCCATCTATTTGCCGCTCCTCCCGCTGCCGCTGCTGTTCATGATATTTGAAGCTCGAGTTTCCAGCAAGTCTTCATGCGTTTGTGTGTGCTTTTGTTTTAGCGCCGAATCAATCTTAGAGATAGAGAAAATTGAGTGCTTCTGCCTTGTAGAGCACATGATTTTGGCAGTTGGCATGCCTGGAGGCCACCATGCTGGCCGAGGCCAGGCAGATTTGATTTTCGCCGGACACTTGTTATAGTTTGGCCATGTCATGGACGGAAGGACGCATCATTTGCACACACTCTTTCGTACACCCGTGTACACCCTCCTTTCCGGATTTGAACATTGTTGGCTCAACAGCTTGGCGCCAATGGGTTGGGTCCCGAGTCCGTTGCTTATGGGGTAGCATTCGTCCTCATGGACAGTACGCTTGTGTTTGCCGACCATGTGGAAGCACAAAAGTTTGGCGAACACACTCGCGAACTTCGCTTTCCAGAGCCAATTGCCTTACAAAGCATCAAGGTCATCAGGAGGAGTGAGAAGTTGCCCGGATCAGGAGCTTCGGAATTTGAGGGCCGAACATACCCTGATGTCAGAGCAATCGGGCTGGAAGTATTTGCTGCCGATGTGATGGCAGCAACTTCCACAATGATAGCATTGCAGTCCAGCTCTTTGGTCACATATGATGCTCCTGGCTCATTGGTCACCAACAGCATAGTAGTTCGAGGCAAGTTCATCAAGCTGTCCATTGCCATTTATGGCCAGGTTTTGCCCAGTGAGACAGCTATTGCCCAACCACCCATTGCCCAGCACCTTCGACCAAATTCCACTTTCGAAGAGAAGCTGGACATGGCTGACATAGATGATGAAGATGACATGAAAGATCGGAGAGATGTGATGAAAGAAACCAATTTTGAGGTTGAGGATCTGGACCGGGAAGATTTTGATGCGTCAGTGCCTTCTTTTGTGCGAGCTTTGGGACTTGGTGCTGTACCAGAGGCAACTGCCCGGCTTACAGAGCACTCTACATGGCTAGGCAGTTTGCACAACACCAATGAAGTGTTGGAAGCGGACACTGTTACAAAATTAGAGGGCCTCTCCCAGGATATCGTTTCTCTTGCTCAAAGAGCGCCAGAGAACGCTGCCCACATCCACCTGGGGCCAGACTTGGCGCGAACCTTGCTTTGCCTTATATCCCGGTGCATGGAAAGGCTGGAGTTTCGCCCTTTGCGTGCGGCTTTGCAAGCTTTGGCAACATGCCTGATCTCAGCAACAGCTGCTGCTGAGCTTCTGAGCAAAGGCCTTGATATCATTGTGTCCATACTCAAGGCACAAGATGGAGACGAGAGCTTGAAGTTAGCAGCCCTCCAGGTGTTGCTGCAGTTATCTTCACATGTGCCTGGAATGGAGGCAGTTCTGGGTTGGTCTGATGCTCCAAGCTCTCCAACTCCGTACGAGGTGGTTTTGTCGCTGGCACTTGATGGAATGCCAGGGCAACCAAGGTCAGAGTATGTGGCCTTGACCTTGCTTCGAAGAGCCGGCCTTTACGAAGCCTTGGCTCGATTTGACGACTGTTGCTTGAAGCTTGAAGCAGTCGAAGGAAGCGATGCACCACAAGAAAAGCTGCACAGATTAGCAGCTGAGGCACTGCAAGATATTGCTGGCCTCATCGAGTACCTCAGCCAGCCAGTCACAGGACGGGATGTACAAAGCACTTGCTTTCTTCTCGAAGATGAACTCCTAAATGGCCACGTATCAGTAGAGTCGAAGCTCCCACCTGTAATCTTTGGAGGTTGTGGAGCAGGCCCAGCAGCAAACGATCCATTTGCACAAGGGCAGCATCACCTTTATGGCTTTCTTGAGTCCTTTTTGATGGGACGCCGCCTGCTTCCAGGGCTGTGCATTTTACTACGAAGATTGCAGAGGATGCCACCAGAGGAGCGCTTGCTGGTCTTTCGTCCTTTTCAACGTTTAATTTGCACACTACTTTCCTGCACTGGCGGTCCTCAATTCTTGGCTGCTGACACATCAACAATCTCGAGCATGCAACTTGGTGTGAATTTAGATGTACTTCAATGTACTTCCCCTATTCTTACACTCAAGCGTGCTGTTGTACCAGTTGATTTTAATTCCGCCGTAATTCTGTGAGACTCAAGGCTCACATCAAGCCCATCAGGCCAATAAACCCCGCAGCAATAAAGTACCCCCACTTCCCGGGACAGATTAATAAAGCCTCCCCACATCTCCCCACAATGAAGTACGCCACCTGTTATTCTTTTAGTTTTTTCCCATGCGTTTCTCTTTTTCCCCCCTCCTGATTGTTTGAGTCTGACCTCAAGATCTGAATGCATCGATTTCTTTATTGAACCCCTCTTAAAAAATGCAACAAAGCAGCTTTTGCACCCACTTTTGCTATCTCAACCCTTTTGACAAGCCGAACTTTATGGTAGTGGCCCCCCTCAATACAGTGTTCCAATTCTTGGGGTCCTCCTCAAAATCTAAAGAAAGGCAATATGTAATTTGTTCGGCTATGCTAGCATGCAAAGGTTTTCTCAATATGTAGTCGTTTTCAATTAGGCAATTTGTTTGGCAATAATGAAGTGCAACCGTTCTCTCAATATGTAGTCGTTTTCAATTAAGAAGTTTGTTTGATTGGTTTGGCAATGCCTAAGTGCAACACCCTTCTCAACATCTATTCGTTTCAATTAGGCAACTTGTTTGGCAGCAATGCTAAATCTTTCCATGCTTTTTTTCAGACATGTATTTGTTTTCAATTAGGCAATTTGTTTGGCAGCACATACATGCAAAACCTTCCCATGTTGTTTTCAGACTAGGTTTTCCATTAGGCACTTTGTTTGGCAGTACTTTCATGCAATATCTTTCCATGTCTTTATTCAGACATGTATTTGTTTTCAATTAGGCAATTTGTTTGAATATTTCCATGTTCTTTTCCAGACATGTATTTGTTTTCCATTAGGCAATTTGTTTGGCAGTACTTATTTGCACAATCTTTCCAGTTTTTTTTTTTTTTTCCGGCCATGTATTTGTTTTCAATTAGGCAATTTGTTTAGCAGTACTTAAATGCAAAATATTCCCATGTTCTTTTCCAGACATGTATTTGTTTTCCATTAGGCAATTTGTTTGGCAGTACTTATTTGCACAATCTTTCCAGTTTTTTTTTTTTTCCGGCATGTATTTGTTTTCAATTAGGCAATTTGTTTGGCAGTACTTACATGCAAAATCTTGCCATGTGTTTTTTTTTTTCAGACATGTATTTGTTTTCAATTTGGCAATTTGTTTGGCAGTACATATATGTTTTTTTTTGGATCTTTTTTGGACATATACTCGGTTTTCCATTAGGCACTTTGTTTGGCAGTACTTTCATGCAATATCTTTCCATGTCTTTATTCAGACATGTATTTGTTTTCAATTAGGCAATTTGTTTGTGGCAGTACTTAAATGCAACATATTTCCAGTTTTTCCCCACCTGCCAGGTGAGGGTTGTTAGATTTTATCAGAGCTGCCCGCCGCCGCCTTCTCCTCCTCCTTCTCCTCCTCCGCCTCCTCCTCGCCAGCTCCAGATCGCAGTGGGCACTGCCGGACTTCAGCCGCGACTGCCAGATGGCAGTGGGCACTGCCGGACTTCATCTGCGACTGCCAGATCGCAGTGGGCACTGCCGGACTTCAGCCGCGACTGCCAGATCTCAGTGGGCACTGCCGGACTTCAGCCGCGACTGCTAAGATCGCAGAGGCCACTGCCAGACTTCAGCCGCGACTGCCAGATACATGCCGGATAGAATGTCAGACGAGATGCCAGATAGAAGGTCAGATAGAATGTCAGAATGTATGTCAGATAAAATGTCAGATAGAATGCCAGATAGAATATACATGTTAGAACATATATCAGATAGAATGTTAGATTCAGTACAGTTGCTACCGTCATCACAGCTTGACAGAAAACTTTCCATAGAATGTTAAACTAGATGCCAGATAAAATGTCAATATATATATATATATATGTATATATATATATGTATATATATATTTATATCTATATGCCATGGTGGGGATCACTCGAAGTAACGTAATTCTTTTTCCGGCATGCATTTGCTTTCAATTAGGCAATTTGTTTGGCAGTACTTACATGCAAAATCTTGCCATGTTTTTTTAGGCGTATATTCGGTTTTCCATTAGGCACTTTGTTTGGCAGTACTTAGATGCAAAATCTTTCCATGCCTTTTTTCAGACATGTATTTGTTTTCAATTGGGCAATTTGCTTGGCAGTATTTAAAAGACGAAAGCCAGCCGGCAGGCTAGGCTGAAGTTATTATTACGAACAAACTGAGCTTAAGGGGTCTGGGGGCAGAGCTGAAGGGAAGGGCCCCTAATGACATAATTAGGTGGTGTTTGACCTGGGGAATTGGGTAGTTTTTGGGGCTCATGTACCGCGTCGCAATTCAGTGACGGTGGGGTATCGATTCCCCGCTGGTCCGCCTCTGGGGGTTGTAAAAAGTGGACACTTGAGAAGAATGTAACGAAAGCCAGTTCGAATTTGGGATCTGGAACAGGGATGGAAGGGGACCCATGTTTCTTGCCCTTTTTGCTGCCGTCATAGCGTGTTTTTCGAAAGACAAAAGGCATGAAATCGAGACAGCGACAACACTTAGNGGATGGAAGGGGACCCATGTTTCTTGCCCTTTTTGCTGCCGTCATAGCGTGTTTTTCGAAAGACAAAAGGCATGAAATCGAGACAGCGACAACACTTAGCAACAGGTGAGCGAGCCAATGCGAGGAAGGTGCCCTAGCAATGCTTCGATCAGCACATAACATTTCAGGAAACTGTTTTCATACAGAGAAAATTTGGTCTTGAGGTCTGACTCCCACCAGATATCTGTAAGAAACGTAGCCTATCAAGACTCCAAGACACAGTTTCTATATCTCTAAACAGCCTCCAGCTCTTGTCTCCGTGTTTTTCACTATACCTTGGATATCCACGTCTCATGTCTCCAACAAATTCACTTGCCTTTAGATCCTATCTCCATCTCCAACTGGANGCTCTTGTCTCCGTGTTTTTCACTATACCTTGGATATCCACGTCTCATGTCTCCAACAAATTCACTTGCCTTTAGATCCTATCTCCATCTCCAACTGGATTGATTTGCCTTTAGATCTCATCTCCTTGAACCCTCGCCGCGACGCCAAGAGGCAGCGTCTCTATCTCTAAATGACCTCATGTCTCCAACTGGACTCACTTACCCTTAGGTCTCATATCCCTGAAGGCTTCTTTACGACTCCAAGACCCTATCTGTAAATGGGCTCTAGTTGTCATCTCCTTTATTTTTATCTCCTTGAAAGCTCTTTACGACTCCAAGAGGCAGTTTCTTTATCTCTAAGTGACCTCATTTCTCCAATTGGACCCACTTGTATCCTGAAAGGCATCTTTATGACTCCAAGACTCTACCTCTAAATGGCCTCTAGTTCTCATCCTTTTTTCTTTGGAAAAACACGCTATGACGGCAGCAAAAAGGGCAAGAAACATGGGTTTAGAGGCCAATTAGAGAGTGAGTCCAATTGGAGACATGAGGTCATTGAGAGATAGAGAAACTGCCTCTTGGAGTCGTAAAGAGGTTTCAAGGAGATAAAAATAAAGGAGGTCTGTCTCTGGGGGCGTAAAAGGTGAAAATCTTAGGTCTTTGGTTTTAAAAAAAAAGGAGATGAGAACTAGAGGCCTTGGAGTTTTAAAGATGCCTTTCAGGATTCAAGCGAGTCCAATTGGAGACATGAGGTCAGTTAGAAATAGAGAAACTGCCTCTTGGAGCCGTAAAGAGCTGAGTTTAAAAAAAGGACATGAGCACTAGAGGCCATTTAGAGATAGGCTCTTGGAGCCGTAAAGAAGACTTGAAGGAAATGAGATCTAAATGTAAGTGAGTCCAGTTGGGGACATGAGGTCATATAGAGATAGGGAAATTGCCTCTTGGCGTCCTAAAAAGGGTTTCAAGGAGATAGGAGATGAGATCTAAGCCAAGTGAGTCCAGCTGGAGATGCGAGGTCATTCAAGGTTCGCCTCTGGGGGTCGTGCAAAGTGGACATCTTGGGTATATTGAAAATAAAGGAGATGAGAACTAGAGCCCATTTACAGATAGGGTCGGTGTCAAAAAGAAGCCTTCAAGGATATGAGATCTAAGGGTAAGTGAGTCCAGTTGGAGACATGAGGTCATTTAGAGATAGAGACACTGCCTCTTGGCGTCGTGGCGAGGGTTCAAGGAGATGAGATCTAAAGGCAAGTCAGTCCAGTTGGAGATGGAGATAGGATCTAAAGGCAAGTGAATTTGTTGGAGACATGAGACGTGGATATCCAAGGTATAGTGAAAAACACGGAGACAAGAGCNCTAAGTGTTGTCGCTGTCTCGATTTCATGCCTTTTGTCTTTCGAAAAACACGCTATGACGGCAGCAAAAAGGGCAAGAAACATGGGTCCCCTTCCATCCTGTTCCAAATCCCAGAGTCGAACTGGCTTTCGTTACATTCTTCTCAGGCGCAAAATATTTCCATGTTTTTTTTCAGGCATGTATTAGTTTTCCATTAGGCACTTTGTTTGGTAGTACTTGCATGCAAAAATTTGCCATGTTTTTTTCAGACGTGTATTTTTTTTCCATTAGGCAATTTGTTTGGCAGCCCGTACGTGCACAATCTTTCTATGTTTTTTTTGACATATACTCGGCTTTCCATTAAGCAATTTGCTTGGCAGTACTTAAATGGCAATGTTTCCGTGGTTTTTTCCCAGACATATATTCGTTTCCAGTAAGGCAATTTGTTTGGCAGTACTTAGATGCAAAATCTTTTCATTTTTTTTCAGTCATGTATTTGTTTTCCATTAGGCACTTTGTTTGGCAGTACTTTCGTGCAAAATCTTTCCATGTTTTTTTTTCAGACATGTTGTTTTTTTCCATTAGGCAATTTGTTTGGCAGTGCTTAGATGCAAAATCTTTTCATTCTTTTTCAGTCATGTATTTGTTTTCCATTAGGCACTTTGTTTGGCAGTACTTTCGTGCAAAATCTTTCCATGTTTTTTTTCAGACATGTATTTTTTTTCCATTAGGCAATTTGTTTGGCAGTGCTTAGATGCAAAAAAATATCATTTTTTTTTCAGTCATGTATTTGTTTTCCATTAGGCACCTTGTTGGGCAGTACTTTCATGCAAAATCTATCCGTGTATTTGTTTTTCAGACATGTATTTTTTTTCACTAGGCAATTTGCTTGGCAGAAATTGCATTTAAATTCTTTTCATGTTTTTTTTTCAGACATGTATTTTTCAATCAGGCAATTTGTTTGGCAGTACTTAGATGCAACATCTTTCCATGTCTTTCTTCAGAAATGTATTTGTTTGTTTGGTAGTACTTACTTAGATGCCAAATCTTCATTTTTTTTAGACATGTGTTTGTTTTCAATTAGGCAATTTGTTTGGCAGCACTTACATGCAAGACCTTTCCATGTTTTTTTTTGCACATACTCGGTTTTCCATTAAGCACTTTGTTGGGCAGTACGTGAATGCACAATTTTTCTATGTTTTTTTTGACATATACTCGGTTTTCTATTAGGCAATTTGTTTGGCAGTAGTTAAATGCGCAATCTTTCCATGTTTTTTTTCAGACATTTGGTGTTCCATTAGGCACTTCGTTTGGCAAGACACATGTATGATTGGCCTCAACTTTAATATATAAGAGGATGAATGAAGGGCGGGGACCTTAAACCGATGTGGACATCACGCGGTTTGCCTCTTATTCCTGGCCAGGCTGAAGATCTTGCAAAGCATGCAAGGTGAGACTGGGCGCAAACTACCAGCCGTGCCCCGTTTCTCTGCAACACTTGTGCGAGATTTGGGTGCACCTCAGTTGGCTGCTTTGATCGTTCTCCACATCAAAGCGCTTCGCCTGTCGATACAGTTGGTGACATCTACAAGGCAGGAACACGAGTATGAATAATATATGAATAGTATGACTTCTGTTCCCACTAGGAGAGGTAGTCTTGGGGTTTCATTTTTGAGCCAGGTGTCGACCATAAAATTGGAATGGGTAAACTGTTGAACATGGCAGTCCTCAAGCCTTGGAACATTTAGGACACTGAAATGCTGAACATTGGAGCCCTTGAGCTAAGCTAGCTATTTGGTGGAGTAGAGTCTTATCATTTCGATCCCTTTGATCGTTTCTTGAGCTTTCTTGTTTGTCAGATTGAGTGCGCTTGATGAGTTCCCTGTGGATACAGTCAGCACTTGCTGAAGTGTTCCCAACTTTGTTCACTTGCGCATGGTTGCTAGACATGCCAGACATCATGTCATCCACCAGGTCCAAAGGACGAGGTGGCCTTCTTCCTGAAGAACATGCCTTCCCAGTGCTTGCTGCTTTGCACAGGCTCTGTGTCAAGGGATCTGCTGGTCGCTGCGCAGTGGTTTATGCTTTCCGATCAGTTTTCTTCACAGAATGGCTGATCAGACAGATAGACGGAAGGCTGGATGAAGCTATGCCTGTTGGAAGCAGGTCGTCACAAGTTCAGCCCTCTCTTCGCCATTTGGTCGCTATTCTGCATGCCTTAGTTTTGTCGGACCCATCTGGTGCTGCAGCTGAAAGGTTTGGAACGCGTATTCTGGCATTGTCAAACAAGGCCATTCGTGTCCTTGAGCAGGCTGAATCTGTCGAAGGCGATGCCAGTGCAAGCCTATTGGAGTTTGCGCTTGACAGTGAGGGGGCTGAAGGCGGCCTTGGCAAAGCAGTGCAAATGGGAAGGCGAAGTGCAGATCTGGAAACCTTGAAGAATTTGAGGGAGCTGGCGGCTCAACTACGGCCTTGGCGGCCAGAAGAGGAGTCAAACAGCCAGGGGCCAATGAAAGATGCAAAGCTGATGCCAAGCTTGATTCTTGCGAAGGGTGCTCGTTCACTCAAAAGATCTGCAAATGAGGAAAGAGGCAGCAGACGTATGGCCTTGGTTTTGGGTGGACATGCAGGAGCTACAAACGGAGTTGAGGTACCAGAAGTGGATTTCAAAGCAAGTGAATCTGTGGAGCATGGCGACTTGCCAGCAGTGGCTGATGACCATGAACGTTTCCCGAGTGATGATTTGACAGAGTTGCCCCTTGTTGCTATTCGAGTCATTTGCCGGCGGGCAGCTGCAGGCTCAAAGGAAGCTTTGGGGATTGTCTTGCATGACGAAGAGATGAAATCAAGGGATGGACTGGCACAGATGGTGCCTTGGTTGATCCGATGCGCAGGTGCGTTGAATCTGAATTTGGAGGCTACGATTCTTCGTGAGGACAAGAAGCCTGTGGCAAGCATTTACGCTACACGCCGGGCGCATCTTCAGCTCTTAGAGGCAGTTCTCCCCACATGCGCCCATTTGCTGAGTGGTCTTCGGGATGCTGGTCTTGCACATTACCGGCATACGGAGCTGTGCCAGGCGCTGTTGCTTCTTGCGCAGCGGCTTACCTCTGGCCTTTCGGGATTGGCGCCTCGTGCCTCCTTCAACAGTGACCCTGAATACAGGCTGCTATGGCGGCATTGCTTGGTGTGGCTCTGCAGAGTGTTCCGCCTATGGTTCCAAGCATTCCCCAAAGCTGCTGGCGGGCAGCTTTTACTTCCATTGCTTCGGCATGCACGCGTATTGCCCACCAACTTTTCAGGAGGCTTGATGCTACTTGCCACCTGCGGGACGCTGAAACCCTTGCTGCCTGCAGCTGGCAGTGACTTCAGCTTGCAATTTTCCAACGCCCCAGCTGGCAGTGCAGATGGCATTTCGCGCGTGGTCCTGCTGCCATCAGGCACCCGGACTGGCAATCATGCAGTTGTGTCCCTGCGTCATGGTCAAAATGGCAGTGATGGTGCAGCACATGACATGCATGGCCAATTTCGCAGCGAAGACTGGGAAGAAGGAAATTGCAACGGCACTCCAGAAACTTTGGATCCGCTTGTGCAGCTCCTGGCGCAGGAGCGTGAGGCTGCTACCGCGCAAGCCCTGGGACTGATTGAGCTGGTGAACTCACGCCGTGAGAGACTGTCTCTGGATGATGTCGGGGAGTTGTTAGCTTTGGTCGCAGAGTGTGCTCTTACTTCTGATGCCTTTCTGCATCTTTGCACAGCCAAGGTCATGGAGAAGCTGACAGCTGCGGGCCTGCCAATTCTTGACCTCATTCGACGACTAGCTGAAGCTGCTTTGAATGGAGTGGTGATGGAAACTGAAGGCCGAGAAGGAGCGGAGGACAACATCAGTGGAGGTGCAACTCGAGACACTCGAGATGCGAGGGCAGTGTCGCGCTTGCTGCTGCTGTTAGCTCACTTTGGGGCCCTGAGCAACACAGCTAGGCTCGCTTTGACAGAGCACTCTCTGGAGACATTGTGTCAGTCGGTGCTAGCGCATTCTCCAGCCACTTCTTTGCCTCCAATGGCTTTCTCACAGTCAATCAGGCTTTTGAGCCTGATGTTTACGTCTAATCCATCTGCGCACTCGGTGCCCAAGTTCAGGATGGTTGCAAAAGCCGTGAACCTCTTAATCAACAAAGCCTCAGATTCACATCACAGTGCCTCAACTGTGTGTGCAGCCTTGGAGCTACTGATGGGTTTGTGCACTCCTCAGTGGTTATGCCTCAACCTGCTCTTCAGTGGTGCGTTGGAGAATCTGGAAGATGATGAGGTGGAAGTGACGGTCAGTAGCACCTTCAGGCTTGACAAGTGTATGCAGCGCTTGGCCCAAGAACTCTCAACGGCAAACCAGCAGTGTCATGCTGCAAAAGGTTCAGAGGATGAAACTGCAGCCCTCGAAGAGCTCAGTGGGTGGCTGCAGGCCACAGAATTGATGGTGTCTCTTCAGCGAATTGTCGTAGACAACTGCCCCACCTCAACGGTCTTCTTCCAAGTTGTGCTCGGGAGCGCTGGGGCATCGCCTGGCAGCGTGTTCGAGGATTTGATGCAGATAGTGCAGGGCATCCCAGACAATGCAGCGCACATCTTGGAGCAAACTTCTCAGATTTTGCAGGCAGTTGGCACCTTGCGAAAAGAGCTCCAGGCAAAGCCTACTGGACCAATTCCAAATGCACTGCCAGCCCGGATTTTTGCACCGCCAAGCCGTGGCAAGAAGACAGATGGCAGAGGCATGGACCCGAAAGGAGAAGACAGAGGTCCGCACCAAGAGGACTGCGAAGTTGCAGTTGCAGAAGCTGTTTCACTTCTAGATGCTGCGGTGGATTTGGAGTCCAGTGTGGAGTGGGCCTCAGTGGTCGAACTTGATTCCACGGAAACTGGTGATGACACCAAGATGGACTGGGAGTTTGATGCTGGAATGCTCCGGAAGAAACGCTTGGATTTCCTTGAGAAGTTCGAGTCAGACAGGAGAGCCAAGCGTTTGAAACAGCAGCAGGAGAAGCAGCAGGAAAAGCAACGCATGGAACGTGCTGAGGAGAAAGCTGGCTCGGCAGGGGCCCCGCCTCAGTCCACCGCAGACTTGGCACCTAGAGATGCTGGTCCCCGGCCAAATGAAAAGGTAGACAAAGCCGATAGAGCAGAAGCTCCCAAAAAGGGCTCAGATGGCAAAGTAAATCCTGCTGAGGCCTTGCACGGCTTTCTCCAGGATCATCCCGAGTTCATGCGGGTGCTGCAGAATCCCAAGAAGTGTCTTGCAGACCCACGGGTCAAGAAGATGTTCGTAGCAGAACTCCAGAACTACCCGGCTGTAAAATCATTCTTAGCATCCCAAGGACTCCAGCTGTGATCGCAAAGTCGTGCATATAAAAAAGTCTCCAGCGTTTGCTGTAAAAAATCTGAATGGTAAGTCTGTGTTGCACATGCATTTCTGTCAGCATCAGCAGCAGTGCTGGTGGAAGCAGGGTCGATTGAATCAGAGGGTGCGTGAATAGGAACTGCATGATACTGCCCAGAAATGAAACAGTCTTCGTCAGGCTCGTGCCGAAGAGATGTCCCAAGGAAGAAGTAGACACGAATGCCTGGAGCACAGGCCCTTTTGTCATTGTGCCTTTTGTCATAGAGAGTCGGTTCAACTCTGATGTAATGTCGGTCGGAGTTGGGCAGAGTGCTCAAAAGTTCGGCACTTTTGCTGCTCGTTGATTCTGAGCTCGCAGGTCCCCTTCAGCGATCACGGATATGTGACAAGAAGCAACCATACTGCCGGCCTAACACGGGTGGCAGGGGTGTCAGCATGAAAATTTACAGGAAAAGGTTGCGGCTGTTCTCAGTCTCAGATACGCCTGCATGATCTGCATGCTCCTTTAGGAACTCCTTTAGGAGGCTTGTAGGGTCTTCGGATGTCTTCGGTCTTTATAGCACTGGCTGATTTGGCTCAGAACTACGAGCAGAAAGCTTTGCGGTGGCGAGGTGCAATTTTGGTGTGGGATAGGGCAAGCAAGTTCAATTTCTCGAAACTCTCAAGCTTCAGCAAACACTTCTTTGGAAGCGGGACGTGTCCTAGCAGAGCCTGGATTCTTTTGGTGGCATGATGGGCGAAATACTGGCGAGCAACCATCAGAAGGCAACAATAGAAGTCAAGTTGGCCAGCCATACGTTTAGCTTTGAACCACACTTTGGAAGCGGAAGCTCATGCTCGATTGTGCAGGCAAGATGTGCAGCTTTCTTGTCACGTCCTGGCTAATATCAAATTTAACGGCCGGGCTCTTGACAATTCTTGTGGCTTGTGGTGGGGCACAGCAAGAGTCTTGAGCGCAATGAGATGGGCCAAATATGGTCAAACCATGTCAAATTTAGCATTCGAGCATAGTAGGAACCAGTGAGGGAGGACACGTTCAACCTGTAGGCAGTCAACTTTTTTCTGTTGCCTCGTGGTCCTGATGGTCGGTGCCTCAAGTACAAGGGGGGCTGACCTGCCCCTTTCACTTTTGCGAAAGATCCAACTCCATCTTAGTACTTGACTCAGACTATAATGATCAAGACCAGTGGGGCACAAACCCTGTGTTGGATGCCATTTGATTCAAGTACCCCGAAAAATCAATGTGCAGGCCTAGGCCTTCAGGCCAGCCACTGTCAGAGAGGGTTCTTTGAAGCTCTCGTGCAGGAACTACCAGCATTGAGAGAGGGCCATTCACGTTTGTGCACAACTTGTTGCACATGTGAGAGCCTAAGGGAAGATCAGCGCATCGGTGCGGTGCAAAGAGATGCAAAGAGATGCAAAGTGAATTTGAGAGCCAGCAGAATTGTTCACGTTTTGGGCTGAAACCTTTGCAGGACTGGTGAGCGAGTGTGGCAGCCATTTGTGGATGGAGAGGAAAGCTGTCAAGTCTGTGCATATATTTGTGAAGTTTTAGCTGAGCGGTATAGGCCCCTTCTAGGCTGCACAGTCTAGCCTTTTGACGTGTCAGAGTTGCTGTTTCAGTTCATGCAGGCGATCGCTATTTACAATGGCGAGATATACAACTCGCGGCAAGTGCCCTCCTGCGTCTTCATGAGAGCAGCGTTGTGGGACTAAGCACTATCCAGGTACCTGCCGGATTTGGTGAGCGACACCTTTACCGATCAGATGGTGAGCCCTTCGCTCAAGATAGAGTAAGCACTCAATGTCAGCCATATTGCTGTCAAGTGCTGTCATATTCCCTGCATGCTGGCCCCACTTTGGCTCGTGCCTAGTTTGCATTGCTCAGGTGCTTGCTCCCCTGCTATCGTCATCATGGCGCTCGATTTCCCCAGGTCCTTGATGGTGTCTGGGGCTCGTGAGCCTTCTTGCAGGCCCAACTCCTTGAGGATACAGTGAAATGCTTGCTGCCGGGACCTTCAGGAATGGGCGATGGTTGTGGTAGATTTTGCAACACAAGTTGGGCCCTCATTGGAACCTGTTGAACAGTTGGTGGCGGGCAATCCATGCAATCCGACCCTTTATGATCTTGCATGCCGATGTACACAGAACATTGTTCTGCTGAGGAAGCAATCATAAGTACTGATGTGTTTGGCACCAAGCCTCTGTGGTGCCAGCCTTGGGGGTTTGGATGATTGTAATTTCGAAGAATTGATGTTTGTCGCTCTTGCCTTCATGTATAGTTTATTATGTGGCCAAGGGTTTGTACCACACTGTACCGTCCCGGTTCAGGGTTTTTGTTCGCTTGTTTTTCGATTGATTTTCTAGTTTCCCAGAGCCTATGGAATTTTGGGCCAAGGTACTCTTGGCATAGAGGCTTTCATGCTGCATCCTACAAATCTGTAGTGTGCTCAGTCAACTGCGGATCCAGCAGCACCTCCAAGCACTGAACACCCAGGCACTCTTGAGGCTCGGACTCCATGAGAAGCAAATCCGAGCAGCTGCTCCCAACCAAGTCTGCATCTGAGATCATCTGAGTGTACTTCCAGTCTGTTTGAGTTGCACTCAATATCAATCAATCAAACTTAATCATATACAGTATTCAATATATATATATATATAAATACAGTATGCAGTATAATATTGTGAAATTGGGGGAACCGTTACAGACCCAAGAAACCAACACAAGACCGAACTCCGTTTTCGCAAGCACGTAGCCTCTGTGCGAAGCGTTTCATCCTATGGTTTCCCTACGAGCAAGAAGNACAGACCCAAGAAACCAACACAAGACCGAACTCCGTTTTCGCAAGCACGTAGCCTCTGTGCGAAGCGTTTCATCCTATGGTTTCCCTACGAGCAAGAAGCACCGGCGAGTCACAATCACCTAGCTGTACAATCATGAAATCACACCGCCACAACATTATGGCTTGTGAATTGTGACAAGTAATAGATCATGTTGATCTGATAGTGCTTCATGCCCTTTCTTGGATAACGACCAGAGTCCACAATTACACAGTCTCCTCAAAAACTCGCTATTCATTTTCTTAGTCAAACTGTCAGTGATCATGTTACTGCCTTCCACCCAGCGCAAGTGACCACCTGTCTTGNTTACACAGTCTCCTCAAAAACTCGCTATTCATTTTCTTAGTCAAACTGTCAGTGATCATGTTACTGCCTTCCACCCAGCGCAAGTGACCACCTGTCTTGTAGAGGTCATCTTTCAAGATCACCACGTCAATGGCTGTGCGCTTGTCTTCGACCTGGGCATAGGTACAGATCAGCTTGTTGATGCAGTCAAAGAGGGACTTGGAATCGACAACAGAGACATAGGGGATGGAAGCTAATTTTCGTTCCCAATCCTGGTCACTCAGCTCGGCTCCCATCAGCTCGAGAAGAAGATAGCGATGCCAATGGATTTGACCAATTCCAGATACCAAAGCCTGACATTCTGCAGAAAGGGTGTTTACAGTCTTTCGTTTCAACCTTGTTGATTTCCAGGAAGCAATGGATACCATCTGGGGTTTGTCCTTTGCCTCCAAGTCGCAGTCATAGTACATCAAAATGTAACCCCCTTGTGAACTGCAGTTCGTTGACTTCAGAAACACGTCACTGATCTCGGTATG
The DNA here is from genome assembly GCA_003297045.1 of Symbiodinium sp. clade C Y103. Taxonomy (NCBI): domain Eukaryota; class Dinophyceae; order Suessiales; family Symbiodiniaceae; genus Cladocopium; species Cladocopium sp. clade C. The sequence goes on from BGPT01000286.1 coordinate 75,748, forward strand.
CGCCAGCTTTTCTCCCTTTGGCTGTTTCACAAAGTATGTCTTACCTGTCCACTCATTTTCCTCTGCCTNACGTCACTGATCTCGGTATGCGCCAGCTTTTCTCCCTTTGGCTGTTTCACAAAGTATGTCTTACCTGTCCACTCATTTTCCTCTGCCTTGAAACCATCACCTTTGGTCCATAAATCTTCGGATGTCAGTCCTCCAGTTCTGAGGGTTTTACGAACAGGTAGAAGATCGTGTAGATCAGGACCATCTGCTGCTGCTCCTGGATGAAAGGGAACTCGTCGTGGAAGAACATGATGTCGGATCCAAAAATTTCCGTTCTCCTCCCAGAAGTCATCTCGATTGCTTTCCAACTCGTCCTTGTCCTTGGCATTCGCCCATGAAGCGTCTGTCGCCGCCCCAACTCGTAGTTTGTCAGGATGGATTGGCATGATCCGAATTCCACTCTCCGGATGCTTTCTCGCTTCTGAGGTGATTGCATTCGCCTCCAACAAATCCTTGACCCGAGGTTTTGGAAATGTTTGTTGTAGGAGGGCTACACGTCCTGCTAGGTCAGGTCGGGACTCTTTTGTCAACCATGAAAGAGCTCCCACACTTGTTCTCAACTCGCTCAGTTCTTTCTCGGTGCAAAGACTGTAGCGTTGTCGCCTCCGATGCTTGTCAATCTGGATCTCATAGAGCTTCTCCTTGGTGTATTGGGCTTGGTTGATCAAGATGCTGCCGTCCTCGAGAGTGGTGAACTGCTTGCCAGTGAATTTTCCTTGGCCAAATTGATACTTCCCCAGCTTGTAGCGCTTCTGAATCTCTTCCATGCAACGTAGATGTTCTTGATCTCCTCCATGTAAAAGGTCATCGGTTGCCACTGCAATGACACCGCAAAGTTTGCTATGCCGTTGTCCATGTTCGTCGATGATCTCCTTGTGCTTGAAGTAGATACATGGGTCCGCCAGAGATTGTCTGTAGTTCAACTCCTTGACCAGGACCTTGTTCAAGTGTTGAAACCAAGCAAGAGGTCCATCTACTAATCCATAGCATACCTTCTCCAGCTTCAAGAGTTGTCCAGGAATCAGGCCGGGTATTCCTTCACGAGGTTGTGCTGCATAGATCGTTCGTTGAATTGGATCTCCGGACATAAATGCCTGTGTGAAGTCCAAAAAGCCCAGCTGCCATCGATGGCTGGCTACCAGCTGGGTAACCATAAGAGATCCTTCTCGAGTGACTTGTGGTGTGGTTGCCTCGATTTCGGAGGATCCATCCTCTGAAAATCCCTTCATCACATGTCTTGCCTTTGCTTTGCATGGTTCTTCAGAATCCCAGTCTAAGAGCAAGCCTTCTTGTTCTGCACCAACTTGAAGAACAGGTTCTAAAGGTTTTGAAGTCAGGACGTATCGACTTTCCATGATCTTCTCGGGATGTAGTTGTCGTACTCGAGCTGAATCCTCAGGAGTTAGAACCTTGTAGGCTCCTGCTGCAATGTTGTTTTTGATCTCCTTCTCCATGGCTTTCTGAAAACGTTCCTTGTTCTTCTGGTCCAGTTCTGGTAGTCTGATTTCTTTCCGTTGTCTCATCCTTGTCAGATTCTCCACCTTCATGTAGTACATCTCCAAGTACTCGGCACGACTCCTTTTACTAGGTCTTTCGTCCTCAAGTGNCTTTCCGTTGTCTCATCCTTGTCAGATTCTCCACCTTCATGTAGTACATCTCCAAGTACTCGGCACGACTCCTTTTACTAGGTCTTTCGTCCTCAAGTGCCTGCCATTCTCCTCCACCAAATTCACGTTTGGTACCAGCTTGAAGATCTTCATCATCTGCAAAAATCGGCTCCTCAAGTCCAGGTGCTTGAAGTTCAGCTGGTCCAGATTCAGTGTCACCTTGTTGATGTCCAGAATGGGAAGGTGTCCATCATGTTGAAGTTGTCCAGAACGAGGAAGGTCTCCCGAAAGAGGAACAAGGTCGTCACGTAGAGGTTCTTCATCATGTAGTCTCGCCCTCTTGTTCTCCTCATCTTTCTCAACCTCTTCGGCATCCTGAATCTGCTTTCCAAAGTAACGTCTCTTTGGTTTCGGTCCTGGAGGTACCGGGTTGTAGNCCTCTTCGGCATCCTGAATCTGCTTTCCAAAGTAACGTCTCTTTGGTTTCGGTCCTGGAGGTACCGGGTTGTAGACGATTCTGGATCTCTGCATTTCACTGTCGTCCAAAATACTTGGTTCATAGCCATCATCTTCATCTTCTTGGTCTTCACGTGGTGGTAGAGGATGTTGGTCTAGGTCCAAGTATCCTTGTTTCGGATCCGTGCGCGGATCATGTTTGTTCTTGACAATGTCGTCTAACCAGCCGCTCAGGGTGAGGTTCTCTTCGAAGCTAGCTCGACGAACACGTTCTGGGGCTGCTTTCACCAAAGTTCCTTTGTAGTTCGCCCAGATGGTTGACGGCTGATCCCTCATCATGATACGAGCTGGTCCACACCAATAGCCTGGTGAGAACTTCTTCGCCTTGTCTGCTCCCATGCGGTAGAAGTAATTCATCTCTCCAACCTCATAGTCCTGCATAGGTCTTGGTCCGGAAGATATAGCTCGTCTCAAGGCTTCGTCAGCATCGGCCTCCAAGAAGGCTGCAGCGGCTGCCTTTCGCATTTTCGTTGCTCTCTCCACTGTAAGATCACCTTGTCGAAGTCGATCTGGTAGAGCTCGATTGCCACCATCACCAGAAAGAAGGGTTCCAGGAAGTTGTGGATTAAATCCAAGTACTCGTTGTGAAGGAGAGAATCCATTGTGTTGCAGCATCCGATTCTTGGTCATCACAGTAATGTCTACCAGGTCTTCCCATTCTGTGGTACTGCTACAGCTGTAGGTATCCATCGCCTTCATCAGCATGAATTTAAATCAGAAAGGTACGGAGAGTCACTATGGAGCGACTACAGGTGCCTCCACTGCCGCAGGGTCAATGTAGGTGCCATCTTTCTCGACCGAGGCCGCGAAAGTTCCCTTGAATTCTCTTCCCATGTCTAAAGCCATCTGCTTTGGAGCTCCAAAGATGCGAAGCCAATGGCGATAGGCCTCTCTCACCTGTTCCGGTTTCTTGCTGGTCATAGGTATGATCAACTGGAACTTTGAACTCCAGTCAACCATGTTCAACGTAGGTCGAGTCTTTCCATTCGGCAAAGGAAGGTAAACCNTTCTTGCTGGTCATAGGTATGATCAACTGGAACTTTGAACTCCAGTCAACCATGTTCAACGTAGGTCGAGTCTTTCCATTCGGCAAAGGAAGGTAAACCACGTCCACCCCAATGCACTCGTTGAACTCTAATTCTCTTGGTGGTGCCGCTCTTCGTGGTGGTCTCACTTGCTGATGTCTCATGCAAACACTGCAAGTCAACTTTCTGGCCTTCTCAATCACATTTGGTTTGGCCTTTGCATATCGCAAAATGCGAATGAACCTCTCCATGCTCGGGTGTCCCAAGCCTTCATGTGCTCGTTGCAGNGGCCTTCTCAATCACATTTGGTTTGGCCTTTGCATATCGCAAAATGCGAATGAACCTCTCCATGCTCGGGTGTCCCAAGCCTTCATGTGCTCGTTGCAGAAGCTGTTCCAAAGAAAAACGACTTGAAAGTGGAAGGTCCTTGCCCTCTTCTCCATTTTCCTCAAGGTTCGGTTCCGCTTCCTGTTCAGGGTCGGCTTCTCCGGCATGGATTTCCACAGTTCCTTCTGGTACTTGACCTTGGTTGCAATGGTGTACTTGTCCAAAACGTTGTTCTTGTCCCAATCCGCAAAGGTCTTTTAGGCCTGCTAATTCCTTAGAATCTTGAGGTTCTTTGCAAAGTCCATGTTGATCTCCTGGATGACATTCTGAAAAATGTGGAACTTGTTCACCAGGTTGGCATTCTGCGAAAGGTCGAAGTTGTTCAGGAGAAAGGTCCTCTTCACCCTCCGGGTCATATGGTTCTCCGCAGTCTTGAAGACATTGAAGAACAAGTCCTTCTATCCTCTGATCGACCGCCACAACATTGTCGACAGACATGATCTCCACCTCGTCCTGGATGCTCTTTCGGTACGCGGTCAAAATCAGGTCGATCAGTTTGATGGGATAGGCTTGAGCTTGCTGTGACACTCTTCCTCCAATGATCACTTCGTGCTCATGTTCCCGTGAACATCTTCTTCTCAAAACTTCAGAGATCTCTGCACAGTTGGTCAGAAATCCCGTGGCCTTTCTGTGTAGGCCTCCCAACGGTCCTCGTAGACCATATTCACATTGATCAGCACGAGAGAAGTAAACCTCTGGATTTTCCAAAAGACGCCGCNTCTGTGTAGGCCTCCCAACGGTCCTCGTAGACCATATTCACATTGATCAGCACGAGAGAAGTAAACCTCTGGATTTTCCAAAAGACGCCGCATCTGGTGAGTTTGCCATGACGTGGCGGTGTACGGATGTTCGAGAACAAATTTGAGCCCTAGTTCTATGCACAGCCAACAAATCTCAATTGCAAATTCCAGAAGCACACTCGCTTCCTTTTTCTCTTTCAAGTACTTCTTCATGAGATCTTCTTCGATTCATGGACAAATTCTGCAATTGTGAATGCTTTTTGCATGGTGGTGCAATGGTCACTAAACCTGGTTTGACCTGCCTCAAATACTGTCGAACGGCTTCACGCTTTCCACTGTCTCTCAAGTCATCTCCCAAAACCAAATCAAAAGCTNACCTGCCTCAAATACTGTCGAACGGCTTCACGCTTTCCACTGTCTCTCAAGTCATCTCCCAAAACCAAATCAAAAGCTTTTCCAGGAGTCAAATGATGTTTTTCAGATCTCTTTCCAAAACAACCAGGATTGAAAACTTCCGCAACTGTTTTCAATTGATCATGACTCAAACTCATGGCTTCCGCAATTTGCCTGCTCCTTTTTGACCCGTTCGGATGCAGATAAAGCTCCCGGCAAATCTCGGCATTCGTCTGCCTCATAGTTCTAGACACAAAGTTCTCTTCANATTTGCCTGCTCCTTTTTGACCCGTTCGGATGCAGATAAAGCTCCCGGCAAATCTCGGCATTCGTCTGCCTCATAGTTCTAGACACAAAGTTCTCTTCAGTGCCATGCCACGCCAGCATAGCCTGGATTTGCCTCCAAAAAGAGACGGCTTTCTTTACAGCTGCACGAATTTTTCGAGTCTGCTTGTCTGTTAAGACGCTCAATTGCCCGCTCCAGGGTCCTGNGGATTTGCCTCCAAAAAGAGACGGCTTTCTTTACAGCTGCACGAATTTTTCGAGTCTGCTTGTCTGTTAAGACGCTCAATTGCCCGCTCCAGGGTCCTGCATCTTCTTCCAAGCCATGAATTTCTTGAACTCCTCCATGTCGCTTTCCTCGGTCTTCTTCTTCTTGGAGTTCTGGATTTTGTCCTCCGGAGCCCTCGGTTCGGACTTGAGGACCTTCTTGCATACCTTGCATGTCTCGCGCAAGGTGGTCCCGTTCGTTCCCTGGGTGGTCTTCTGCGGATGCTTGCAAATGTCCTGGATCATGTTCTGGAGTGCTTCGGCTGCTGGTAGTGCTCCTTGTC
>BGPT01000286.1:102879-132069 GCA_003297045.1 Symbiodinium sp. clade C Y103
TCGACGCCAAAGCCAAAAAAAGTACGATTTTGCAGACTTTTCAATAAGAGTTTTAATAGGAAAATCACCAGCCCCAAAATGGAGAAAATCTGCTGACAAGTCACCTTCGCGGCTTGGATGTAGCCATTACAATGCGACTTGCAGACACTGCATTGTCGCATGCAACATGCACGCAGCCATTACAATGCGTTTTGCAACAGCCCATGGCCAACCCGCATCTCTCTACGCACAAAGCAACACAACATGCAACATGCATGCTCAATTCCTATGCGATCTGCAACCACAGATTCCACCAACGCATAACACTGCGCAGACACAAACACATCCAAAGCACCTTGAAGCCACAGTTACAGTGCGGCACGCTTTTGGGACCAAAACGACCGCAGCCGCAACCGCCGCGCACCCGAGGTAGCCTTCNTTGAAGCCACAGTTACAGTGCGGCACGCTTTTGGGACCAAAACGACCGCAGCCGCAACCGCCGCGCACCCGAGGTAGCCTTCATCGCCGCCGGAAGCCATTTTACCCGAAAAAACACAATGTTTCGTGCCCCGGCATCCTCCCAGAAACATGTCCCATGTAACATGCATGCAGCCATTACAATGCGTTTTCCAGCAGCCCGTGGCCAACCCGCATCTCTCTACGCACAGAGCAACACAACATGCAACGTGCATGCAGCCATGTCAGCACTACTCTAGGTCACCACTTCTCTAGATCACCACTACTCTAGGTCACCAATTGTTAAGGTGGTGAATTGTTAATGTGGTGAATTGTTAATGTGGTGAATTGTTAATGTGGTGAGTTGTTAATGTGGTGAGTTGTTAATGTGGTGAATTGTTAATGTGGTGAATTGTTAATGTGGTGAGTTGTTAATGTGGTGAGTTGTTAATGTGGTGAATTGTTAATGTGGTGAGTTGTTAATGTGGTGAGTTGTTAATGTGGTGAATTGTTAATGTGGTGAAATGTTGATGTGGTGAGTTGTTAATGTGGTGAATTGTGAATGTGGTGAGTTGTTAATGTGGTGAATTGTTAATGTGGTGAGTTGTTAATGTGGTGAATTGTTAATGTGGTGAATTGTAAATGTGGCGAATTGTTAATGTGGTGAATTGTTAATGTGGTGAATTGTTAGTGTGGTGAGTTGTTAATGTGGTGAATTGTTAATGTGGTGATTTGTTAATGTGGTGAATTGTTAATGTGGTGATTTGTTAATGTGGTGAGTTGTTAATGTGGTGAAACTTCATCGAATAAAAGTCATTCGTAACTCGGAAGATTGCTTCCCAACTTCCTTTGACAATTTCCTTTGATAAAGATCATTATCTCATATATAATTCTTCTTAATAGTTGGCAAGCTAGCAACGTTGAATTACCAGCTGGTACCCAGCTTCAGATGTTCTCTCCATGGATTTCCATGCGGGAAAGCCCAATCCCATTGAACAGGCCTCTAAAATGCCGCCGATCGCCGGGATGTTCCCAGCACCTGGGGTGTCAAGAGTTTTTTGTGGCGGGGTTCATGTGATTTTACCATTGGAAAAACATGTGGCCTTGCAATTTTTTTAGGAGATGGAAATGTGGATTTCGTGTTATTTTGTGGGGTGTAAATGGAAATTGAATGTACATATATGTAGATATAAGTGTGTGATATATCAGCCCCGATGATAATTTGGCTGTGTTTCAGCATGGGGGTTTTAACCTGCAACGGAAGTGCTCTTTGCATGTCTTTGAGGATGGAGGTGGAAAGTGGAAATGAATGGAAGTGGAAATCTGAATGGAGCAAATGAGGTTCTACACCTTTTGGACTTTGGGGTATCCTATGTTCAGACAAACGTGGCCTTTGTAATCCCAGTCTGGCGTAGGAACTGTACGATTTGCGAAGATTGGATGCTGGTTTCAGGTTTGCTTTCAATGCCTATCTAGGATTATGATCCGCATTTGACTCGTATTTTTTGAGCGGGCTGAAACTTTGAAACCATTATAACAGTTTTTGCAGGAGATGGTGGGCAAGGTTTACCATCTTATTCCGAGTGTCCAAATGATTTTCTTAGGGGTTTGCTATCCTGAGGCTATCCTGTGGCTGACATCATCTGATCCAAAATGGTCATGTCATTTTGGGGATGATATCTTCAGGCCCAGGGCTTTGGCCAAGTCGTAGGTAGTTGACAAACAAAATCATCGCCATACTTTGTCCTACGAAATCTACTCGGTACTGAACCTTTCTTTTGATGTCAAAATGGGGTACCAACCGTTACCAACCTGTCGGTTTTCACATCCACCGAAATTTCAATGGCTCTGTTCAGGCGGTTTGATGATGTCCATCCCAGTCGCTGAGGTACAGATGGACAAACCTTCCCCATGGCAGATTCTGACGCCACAGACCGAAGGCTGGGGTTGTTGGGTGCTGTGAGCCCTCGGTGGTGGGAGATCTTAACTGTTGACCTTGGAAGCACCAAACAGACATAGGCTCAGACGTTTTGGATAGATCGCAAAAGATGTCAGAGATTGCTGCAATAGATGCCATGATGAGGTTGTGATTGTACCAAGGTGTTTGACTCTGTTCGGCCTACTTCTTTTTCATCTCATTGTTGTTTTAGCAAGTTGTTCTTGGTGAACGACCTGACCTTGTCATGTCAAATCAGCTCAATCCATATGTCACGTGAGCTCGATGACCGTTTATTTTCTTTTTAATAGTTTGTTCCAAGTAAGCCTTCGGTTGGTAGTTTAGTACTTCAAGTGTTTTTGGCTTAATTTATGGGCATATTACATACATATGTATGTGTTAACTTAGCCGCTAAGATGTTATGTTTTCCAAGCGCGGATTTTCCGGTCCAAGGGGCCCTCTGTGGATTTTCTCAGGATCAGAGGAGAGGAAGAGCCAGGTGGTCCTGGAGGTCTCTGTCAAGGACACGATGGCATGGTGAAGTCTGCTTGCTGGTAGGGTTCACAAACCATCAAGGGGATCAGTTAACATCACTCATGGGGATATTTAAGTCATGGTGGAATTTCAGAGGGTGTGTCACCTTCTGGATTTTGCTTGTGAATCCCAGACTGGATTTCCGCTTCCATGCTTTCTTACTCAAGAGTAGAGCCCAAAGAATGTCAATAACAGGGTGCCTCACTGCCTCACTTAGCGACCAATAGAGTCGAAACGGTTTGGGATTGGGGGGTAGCGAACATTCACTCAACAACAGTGGCATCACGGGTGATCATGGTGTGATGCCGTGCTCATACCGAAAGTCAAGAAGGGCATTTGAGCTTTGCCAGATTCCAAGGGGCCAGAGGGAACTGCCATGAACTGCCAACAGGAAGTGAAGTTTCTTCCAACTTTGATCCAGACGAAGATCGCCATAGCGCTCCTTGGTTTCGCCATTTCGCGCGAAGGGGCCAGATCTTTGGACTGTTGGACATGTGCTAAAGTCCATATGGCCAGCTGGGAGGTCTTAAACGGTCTTAAAGACCATAGCTCTTAAAAAGTGTGTGTCTCTTACATTCTCTCATATACTGGATTTGGCATGATTTGGCATGATTTCATATGATTTGGCATGATCTGACCATCAGTTTGGGCTCAGTTCGGCCCAAGGTACCACACCAATGGAGAGGATGAGATTCCGTTGCCGTGGCTTCAGAACCTCGACCACTGTGGGCGATGAGGTAAGGTGATCAGGGGTTCATAAAGCTCCAATGCCCTTGGACAACTACTACGTTTCAGCAATCTCTAGTGATGTTATTTCTATTTGTTTCTCTTAAGGAGGATATTGATATTCTCATCACACACTAAGATATATAATCATATGTATACTGTATACTTTATATATGGATACCGTGGTTGTCACGTGCTTCCATTTTCATGTCACATGTATTTTTTATGGGCATCGAAGTGTGTTTGTGTGTCCCCTACATTGCGAACCGGTGGATCACTTCCAGATCAACAGGATGAGCACATGATCCTTGTCGAATTCGTCCGGACTGGCCACCCCCAGAATTGGATGACGGAAAAATGTCTCCCGAAAACCCAATGTTTGATTGCAGAACCATGTAGAACCAGAGTTTCTGATAAAATGTTCTCTCTTAAACCAATCCATTGACCAATAGAAACTTGGGCGCCGAGGTTTCAGTTGCTAGGGTCCTCGGACCCAGTGGCCGAGACCGAGATCATCACACCGGAAGACTTCTCTCCACCTCTGCGACCAGGTCCGATGTGTTGTGATTTCTGCGGCTTTGGGAATTCAATGGATTGAGCGAAGAACAACGGGTGTTTTTTTTCGCAACCGCAATGATTCAACCAACATTCAACCAACATGGCCTGGCTCGTCCCGTGAGGAGACGATGATCCACGAAGTAGCGATATTGCTTGGACCGTGCTCCCCAACCGAGGTCCCGGCACGGGGCCCGTTCTGCATTCTGCATGGTGTTTTTTTGGGAGGTTCGAAAGATGTTGGGTCTTTCAGAAGATCAATATGTTCAATCCTCTTTGGCAGTATTGCTATCATGTGCTATATGATTTCGCTGGCTTCGGCTATGGATCGACGATGTTTGATAGGAAATGAAGCCGTGTTGTTTCCCCTTGAAGTGCGTCTTTATTTCTTGCTTGAGATTGGAATACGAAATACTTGGAGGCAAGGTCACTTAAAAGTAGTCGATTAAAAACAACCTTTGGCAACCCTTTTTAACTTGCCCGGTTTTTTTTCCAAACGGACGCCCAAAATTGGGAGTTAGTCGACTGATGTTTTCCATGGCTGTGCCAGGAGAGCCCGGCGGAGAGATCCCATCATATGGACCCATCCTTAGTGAAATTATTTCAACCCCCCTCCTGGTCTCAAAATAATTTTTGGGAAATAATTTCGATTTATGTTATGTTAAAATAATTAACCTCAGAACATCAGAAATAATTTCTGGTCGAAGCTAGTCGGTAATTATTTTGAAGTGCTGCAGGTTCTCCGTCGTCACACCTCAGGGACTTAAAAATAATTTTGTCACAAAACCACCGGGGTATTGCAGGTCATCGCATCATGATTTGGATGTNAAGTTGGGATGAGTTGAGGATTATTGAGGATTGAGTGGCCTGATGACGCGTGATGTGTCGCGTGGCCTGATGGCCACCCCCTTCATGCGCGCTACGACACGCAAAAATACTAGGTGCCCACCTCAAAATATTATATATGTATTCTTCCAAGGTGCTTGTAGTTAGGAGGTACCTCAAAATGATGTTTCCCAAAACTCTGTAACTACTCAAAATCAATTTCTTACAAGCTACCCACCCACCTCAAAATAATGTCCAGCAGGTTGAAAATATATAAACTATATGAAGGTGGTTCAACTATTACTCTCAAAACAATCCCCTTGCCTCAAAATATTGTTTTTATTATATTGAGGTGGTGGCAGCTNGAAAATATATAAACTATATGAAGGTGGTTCAACTATTACTCTCAAAACAATCCCCTTGCCTCAAAATATTGTTTTTATTATATTGAGGTGGTGGCAGCTGGTCATCCCACGGCGGAGAAAGGCTTCGGAACAGCATGGAACAACGATGAAAAGGGGGATGACCATCCCCCGTGGGAACATCTGGGAACTCTGAAAAATCTCTTGACCTGCTTGCATCAGGATTGAAACAACGATACTCATGTATGATGTTGTGGTAAAATAGAGTAAAATCATCAAACTAATATTGTTGGTGGTTGACTAACTCATCAAAGATGTTGATTTCGCCGGCAACATTTGCATGGATGGATCTTAGAGTCTAAATTGACATAAGTGAACCAACACGGGGATGAACTACCCTTGTGGAATCCACCCCCGTCAATGGACTCCCAAAACCGCCACGAAAGCAGCACAGATCCGAAGTCAGAGATGCGCCCTGACCAGGATCGACTTCATTCAGCCCCTCACCTTGCGATGTTCCGTGGAGCCCTGGCAATGTTCAACAAGTCGTTTTGCTTCTTCCTTGCCATGTAAAGTTAAAGCTCAACCTTCAGAGAAGGTTGCGACCCGATTGTCAAAGTTGTTGGTCCGAGTCATGACTTTGCTACCTTCGTTCAGAGGAAGCCTGGAGGTCGTCAATGTTGGAGGGATGGGATTTCACACGACATCACCCATGTCAAGTCGCATTGAGACCAATATGACGGATAAAAAGAATCCTGGCCAATGCTTCCAGCCAACTTCCATCTTTCAGACTGATCATAGCCTTTTTACAAATCAAGGCCAATTGTTTGTTCCTTTTAGTTGCCCCACCTATTTTCTGTCAAGAAATGTGTCATGAGTCATACTTCACCAACATCCAAAAAAGACAAAAAGAAGTTAAACAAAATCCTGTTGTTGGGGTGAAATCCTTGGTTTTAATCATTATCGTTATCATTATCATTATCATCACTACTGTACTCATATTATTAGTTACATATATGAGTGAAGGTCTCCTAAAATGGGGAAGTCCAAAACCATTGGTTTCAATACTAAACTGGTATAAGTTTGGATGATTGGGGGTATCCCCATTTTAGGAACCCCCCCTTATCATGACCAATGACTTCTAAGACGTTTTCCACGCCAGACTCTGAGGTGGGCGATTCGGCACTGGTCAAGGAACTGAGTTTCCACATCGCCGTTCCCGAACGTTGCCGCCAGGAGGATGTCCTCGGTGGGTCGTGGTGATCCAGACGTTTTGTCAATTTTCAGGAGTTGAGCAGCAAAAATATAGGGATGGAGTGGTTTTTTTGGTACTCCAATTTTTGTCGAAATTTGCGATGTCTAGTTTGATATACTTGATTTATGTTTAGCATAATATATAAATGGGAAACCTTTGGCGCAGCTGGCAAGCTTTTTTTCAGCAGAATATCTACGATCCTTCAAGATCATCCACCAGACCCACCAGGCGCAAGTTCTTCTTCTACACCCATATACAGATATGCCTACCATAGTCACCACAGTCAACTGTTCACCAACTCAGCGAACTATGGGGCACCACCTCGTGGTTTTCTGGATGCAAAATGGTGAGTCGTTGGTCACTTCGGCATGGAATGATCCTTCGAGAATCCATGGGACTTTCTTCAAAATGACCGACCTTATTTCTGGTTGGCACATGTTTAAAGTAAGCAGAGTCAAGTTCTTTTTTTGCTGAATTGACAGGGAAGACAAAGACAACCTTGCGGAATTGTAACATGTCGTGGACCTGGTGTAGGGAAAATGTGGTGTGAAAACCTGATAGGTCCTTTACTAAAAAGGAAAAACGTCATGACATCCATTGAAATCTAGAGGGCATCAAGAAATCTTAGGAAATCAAGTCATTGAAATCCATTGAAAATCCATTGAATTCCCATATTTTCTGGAGACGTTCCCTGAATTCAATCATCATGACCTGAAAAACTCGCCAGGATTGGCTGCAGGTTCTGGCGTCGATTCCTGCGACCTGGAAGCCATGGGGGGTCATTCGTGGGGATACTGCCCATAAAATGGAAATCTGAATGGGGGAGTGGTGATGAATCACGATTATAGTTGTATACCCCCTGGTAAACTAACGTAACTATGGAAAATCACCATTTCTAGTGGGAAAATCCACTATTTCTATGGTCATTTTCAATAGCCATGTTAGTTTACCAGAGGGTAGTTGTAGTTGTATATTTACTGTAGTACCATCAAATTTGGTGTATTTTGTTTTAAGATGTTTTAAGACAAGTCGCCATACTTTTGCGACTTAAATATAGGAAAATGGTAGGGTATATATAAACATTTTGTTACATTTTAGGAAAGTTCCATATCATGAACAAAACACATGGAAAAGCGAAGACTATGATATCCTCTACTTGACATTGCAGTGGCCACCCAGAAAAACGTTATCTTTGGACCCATGGACCCATCTTTGACTTCCCTCTCGGTGGGGGACTTAGTGTCGTTGGTTGCGCAAGTGCAGCCCAAATCGGAGATGGACGAGTTCCCCTGCTGTGGACTTTCACCAATGCAGTGTTTCGCATTGCGGAGTCCTATGGTGATTGCCCCTGGCATCTACTCTTTCTACGATTTGATTCTGGAGCATGAGAATCCAATGAAACTTGGCTTCGGCGACTCCACTGCATTTTATCCACAGCGGACATTGGACCATTTTCAAAAAGTTGCGGTTTTCGATCTTTGTGCTGGCATTGGGGGATTTGCACTTGGTTCCAAGCCCATCGGAATTGAAACCAAAGCATTCATGGATTGCAATGATCTTGCATGCCAGACTCTGCGCATGAATTTCACTGCACCAGTGATCCATGGAAATGTGGAAGATGTTTCTTGTGTCAAAGCCCTACATGCCATCCAACCTGATCATTTTCTCCAACTCACAGCAGGATTCCCCTGTCAGCCTTTCTCCTGTCAAGGGGATATGCAGGGACTGAGGGACAGCAGAGGTAAGGTCTTGCCAGCTCTCTTGCGATGTGCTTGGCTCCTTCGCGTTCACTCCATTCTGCTTGAATGCGTTGACAACGTGATGAATTTCCATGACATCCAGCACCTCCTTGACCAGTATGCAGCTCTTGCGGAGATGCACATTGTCAAGATCGTCTTTGACCTCCAAGCTCAATGGCCAGTCAGACGCAATCGCTTCTGGTGTTTGATGCTGACCAACGATCTTCCAGAACTTGGTCTGCGACCTTGGCCATCTTGTGCTTCTTGCACTTCTCTTGGCACGATCATGCCATTTGATGCCATTTGGCCAGAGGACCATGAACGTGACCTACAATGGGATGGTATGGAATGTGACATGTTCTTTGATCCACTTTTTGGCAGTGATTTGCGTCTTCTGTTACCACATCATGTGGCACCGACAATGCTCCACTCTTGGGCGCATCTCTTGCGCAGTTGCCCATGTGGATGCAGAACTTGGCCACTGTCCATTCACAGACTTCGGCAAGGTGGAGCCCGTGGATTTGGACTTATATCGGCTTGGACTTTGCAGCCGAGACATGTCCACCCCGAAGAAGGAGCACTCCTTTGTACGGTGCCATTGGACTTTGCCTTTCCAGGAACACCCAGAACTGCCTTGTGCCTACTTGGCCAGATTGCTGCCCCACTTCAGGTGCTTTGGATTCAAGCACAACTGTTGGCACATCTTCAAGAACATTTCTGGTTGGGCACCTCCATTGATCCTATCCAGATCATTCACCAGTACAAGAATGCTCTTCTCTGTCAGCGGATGCAGCGTTGGCAACTTCACAGCATGCATCTTCCTCGTCACATCACTGTGAACTTCGAAGATACCACCATGCACATCAAAGTGCAATCACCTACTACGGTGAGGGAACTTGAACGCGCTGAGACCGACATGATTGGTCATGGACAGTATGTCATTGTCCTACATCATGGACTTCGCCTCCCTCCCTGGTGTCAATTGCATGTCGGTGAAAGCTATGAGCTACAAGTTCTTCAGAAGCGCCAAGTGAAGCCGACGTCTTCTCTGACTGCCAATGGACTCTCTGCTGCTGTGGCTTTGGACTTATGGCCACCATCGCATCTGATGATCGGCTTGGGTGACACCCACATCTGGCAAGGTCTGCAATTTCTGAAAGCTTTGACTGGCAACTCTGAACCAACCAAGCTCCCATGGATGTTGTATCCATTTCGGGCATCCCGTCTTCTTCAGTCACTGCCCCATCCTGTCGTTCAACATGACTGGAAAACACGCTTCTGTGCCTCAAGTGGACTTTCTTTGATCATCTATGAGCACTCTGGCCATTGGACTTTGCTTGCAGGCCGTCACTCCCATGGGCTGCTCCACTGGCAGATCTTTGATGGACTTTCACCAGCACATCAATTGGACACCCTTGAGACTGCCAGCCAAGTTGCCGGCGCCCTCACACATTGCCTTGGACTTGGATTTGGCATGTGTGAGATGGCTACCTTGCATCTGCAGCGTTTCTCCTGCACTTGTGGTACCGTGGCCCTGATGAATGCTGCCCACATTTTGGGAGTTCAGTTCTGGCTCCCGTGCCAAGATGAAGCTCTTCTCCATGAGTTCTTCTTTGGAATTTGCACTTCGGCATCCTTCCATGCGCTTGGCAAGAATCAGCCTGAACAAGCATTGACTGAACTTCTCCTCAGCAAGGGTGTCACACCAGCAAATGTGGAGGACCGTTCCAAACAGGTCATTGCCAAGTTAGGGTCCACCCAGGTTATGCAGATCATGAAGTCGGCAACACCTTGGCCTACATTGAAAGCTGCAGCTTCCAAACCTGGGAAGATGTTCCGATTGGTCACTGAAGAGGAGCAGAAAGCCTATGTAGCGATGCGTGCTTCAACCAAGCATGGTGCCAAAATATCGAATGCCCGACAGAAGAAGCAAGCATCATGACAACGCGACCAACCTCTTCAACTCGACCCTGACATCTTTCAACTCGATGCTCAACATTTTCAAGATGATGATGGAAAGCCGGTGCCACAAATCTCGTTCGCTGACGTTGCAGTCGACCAACGTGGGGTGGCTCTTTGCACTTTTGACTTGGCAAAGCCATTCCTTGCCACACCCAAATCCATCAGTATGGATGGCCTTGCCTTGCTTCTGATTGATCCACTCACTCCATCACTCGTCAAGGACTCTGGACTTGCTCCCATTGTCTTTCCGGCTTGGTGCACAACTACGGCAGAGCACACGTTGATCATGGGCCACATTCTCCAGCTTGGTGACTCCAAAGTTGTCCGCAAAATGGCTGGGAAGGAGAGTGAGCCAGACAAGATCGAGACCCAGGTGATCAAGTTGCAGGTCTATAAGGATCAATTTGAAACGAACTGGCAGGTTTTTGCCCAAGCCCCAGTCCGCACTCTGTTGCAGCAGATTGATGCTCTTCAGCTCTGCAAAGGTCACAATTGTGGACTCGAGTGCCCCAAACACCATCCAGACATTGATGAAACTTTGGATGCGGTGATTCTGGAGGTTTGGTCACGCATCTTTGTTGATGACAATGGCAAGAGGGCGGACTCTGACAAATCAGTGCTGTTTTCTGTCTTCCTTCGACTTCCTGCTTCCGCTCTTCACAAGCTCTTGACCACCCTGCCTCTGGGAGTATATGCTGAACCTAGAGGAGCTCAACCCCGTGAACATGATGAAAACTACAGGGTGATCTGGCTACCAGGAGTTGGACATCAAGAAGCACTGCACAAATGTCGGACTTTTGCTAAGTCTGTTTGTCTTGTCCGCCTCAAGAACAAGTATGGCATTCGAGTGCGAAAATGTGATGAAGCTTCCGCTTGGGGAACTTTGCGGCCTGGTGTGGGGTTCATGGATGTGACCATCCAGAAGATCCATGAGTTGTTCCCTATGCCGCATGGCACTCAGCGTCAGGCACTGACTCAGATCCTCAAAGATTGGTCCTGGCCTGCTCGTGTCCTTCAGCCCGGCAAGGGTAACCACCACCATATGGCTTGGCGTGTTGGATCTGCTGTTGCACCACCAGCATCAGTCATGGCTGCCTTTGGATCTGATGTGATCATCACAGCTGTCAAAGATCTTCAAGTTCAAGAGAGCAAACCGCAGATTTATGCAACTGCCAAGACACAACGACACCTACGTGAATTGCCTACCAGCACTGCTGGCGCCAAAGTAGCATCATCTTCGGACCCCTGGATCGATGATGACCCTTGGGGGGGCTACCGCACTACCACAGCTCCTGTCTCCACTGCCTCAAGCAGTACTCGCAGAGCTGAGATCAGGGAACAAATCCGCAATGATGTTCAGACTGCTGTTCGAGAAGTCCATCGTGATGACAAAATGGATGACTCCAACAATGACTATACCACTGAGAATTAATTGCGATTTGTCGCGTTGGAATCTGGCCTCAGTGAGTTGAAGCAGCAGAATGGCCAGTTCATGCAATGGTTCCAACAAACTGGTGATCGCCTTCAAACCACCGAGAAAGCCATGCATGACATTCAGGCCAATGTGGATGTCCAAGCTGGTGCACTGCAAACTATGTCCACCGCTGTCAACAATGCGGAGAAAGCCATTGGTGAGGTCCATCAGACACTGAATGCCCACCAGCAGGAGCTGCACTCCATTGGCTCCAACTTCAAGACCGCCATGCGTACTATCAAAGATGAGATCTCAGATGAAATGACACAGTCATTCAACCAGCAGTTCAATCGCCTTGAGGCCTTGCTGGAGAAGCGCCACAAAACCAGTTGACTAGGTCACCGCGGCTCTAGGCATGGGTCTGCCTGGAGGCCGTTTTTGTCATCTAGACCTTCTTGGTTTTTGACTTTGCTCTGGTTTTTGGCCATTCTCAATCCAACTGTCGCTCTGCAGTCTGGCACACCTTTTGCCCGGCACATGGTTCTCAGCTCGGCCGTTTCGGCGGACCGAGAAATTGGGTCGGAGGTGTTGCCAGACTACGTTTCTGAGCTGCATCATTGCATTGAAACTGGCGTTCGATATGGGGAAGCTTCACACCCTGGTCCTGACTTTGACCCGGACCAATTGCTGACTGTGGGTGTTAGCAATCCTGGAGGCTTACGTTCCAAAGAAGATCTTGTCATGGAATTGGGTGCAGGAGTTTGGACTATGACTGAGACACAACTATCTGCAGTCACTACCAAGACCTCCGCCCGCAGTTTTCGATCTGGCGGCTTGAAGCTCAACCGTTGCATTCGCCCACACTATAGCCACCCTGCACCTTTGCGGCATGGCTCCACATGGGCTGGCAAATGGACTGGTGTTTGCACGGTTTCAGATTGGCCCTCTATGGCCGTGGACTTGCCTTGGCCTCCTGAGCATTGGGCCACAGGTAGAGTTCTTATGACCAGACATTGGATCAACTCTACCCCGGTTTCAGTGGGTGGTTTCTACGGATATGCCCAAGGGCCAACATGGCCCCAAGCCAGGCAACTCAGTGATCAGGTTTTGGAAACCTTCACCCGTGAGGTTGTGATGGGCATGAGCGGAGTCCGCATTTTGCAGGGAGACTTCAATCAACACCCTGGAGCTTTGGTTCAACAGCAACTGTGGGCCAGATATGGATGGCGCAATGCTCAGGATGCTGCAGTGGAGCTCCTCAACCATGAATGGATGGCGACCTGTAAGAACGCCACTGAACCAGATCAGATATGGCTGTCCCCCGAAGCACTTCATCTACTACGTGGCATCGCCATTCGAAGCCATTTTGCTGATCACATGACAGTGTCAGTTCAATTACTACTGCCAAAATGTCCAACCATGATTCTGCGATGGCCTCGACCTGCAGAAATCCCTTGGGACAAACTCTCCACGACTGAGTGGTCACCTGAATGCCCTGTTCACTTTGAACAGAACCAAGATCCAACCAGTTATTTGTGTGACTGGGCACATGCCTATGAAACGAGTGTTTCTGAGCACTATGCTGCTCATCACCATGAACCTCTTCATGCCAGATACAAAGGTCGTGCTCAACGGCTACAACCTGAAAAGCATGAACTCTCTGCGGTGATCAGCCGACCCAGTCGTGAAGGTGAAGTTTGTTTGCAGCATTCACTCGTGGGCACTGCTGTCCGTCAATGGTTCAAACAATTGAGAAGACTCCAAAGTCTCAACCATGCAGTGCGAGCGGGCTCCACCCATGCCTCGGCTGTTGGTTACAGAATCTCCTTGTGGACTTCAATATGTAAAGCTCCGGGCTTTCATCCTGACTTCCGACAATGGTGGTCACAACGTGAATCGCCCGCTGATGGTGCTCCCAGACACCTTCCTGTCGCCCTGCCTGCTGACCCTGTTGTGATGGACTCCATCTACAAAGACTTCCTCTACCACTTTCGTCACTTTGAGACCTGGCACATTGCTCAAAGACATGCTAGTTTGAAGCACAAGTATGAGGGTTCACTGTCTTCAATTTACATGGATTTGCGAGATGAACCAAAAGCTAGCGCTGACCATGTGTGGCATGATGAGAAGTACCAGGTTTTGGCTGTTGACTCTGATACTGGCCAGTTGATGCTTGACCGTGACATTGTGGTGGGCAAGGATTCCATTTGGTATCATGAGGGCCACCAAGTTTCCGTTTCGAATGTTGATGGCGCTGTTTGCACAGTTAGCTCCACAACTTTTTTCGACCTTGAAGATGAGATTGTACAGAGATGTTTTGTTTCAGATGTCAATGATGTCCTGAACGACTTTACCCAGCACTGGTCTGAGCGATGGAATCTCCTTTCCCAGATTCCTTCTGAAGATTGGACTCGAATTGTTCAGTTTACCACTGCTTTTTTGCCTCGTATTTCTTTCCACCTGCCAGTTTTGACTGCGGAGATGTGGTACAATGGAGTGAACAAGTTCAAACCTCGCGCTGCGAGAGGGCCAGACGGTTTCTCAAAGGCAGATCTGAAAAACATGCCAGTGTCATTTGTTGAGAGCATACTTCAGATGTTTTCGTGCATCGAACAATCAGATGCTCTGTGGCCACGCCAATTGCTGACTGGCCTGGTCATTGCTACAGCAAAGCACAAAGATGCACATACAGTGATGCAGTATCGACCCTTGACACTTTTTTCAGTTTTGTTTCGCACCTGGTCCAAGCTACGCACTCGGCATTTGCTGGTGCAGCTCTCCAAGTACATGCCACCAGAAGCATTAGGCTTCTTGCCACATCGTGAAGCTGCTGATGTCTGGCTGCTCCTTCAGGGGCAAATCGAGTTGATGTTAGCGAATGATGCTCCATTTTGTGGTTTGAGCTCAGATCTCCGCCGAGCGTTCAACCATATTGGGCGTCGCCAGATCTTCTACCTGGGGGCTCATTTAGGCTTGCCAGCACCTCTTTTGAATGCATGGCGAAAATTTCTAGGCAGCTTTGTGCGGCGCTTTGACCTGCGAGGATGCGTTGGAGCTGAGATAGGATCGGACTCTGGATTCCCTGAAGGAGATCCATTATCCATTATTGCGATGCTAGTGGTTAACTGGGGATACCATGTCTACATGCACCAGTTTGTTCCAAAAGTTCAAGCATACAGCTTTGTGGATAACTTGACTCTTGCGGCACGAGAAGCAATTGCTGTCATTCAGGGCTACTTTGCCATATCACCTTTTCTGCTCTTTTTGGCCTCTCCATTGACATGGAAAAGACCTATGTATGGGGACTTCAACGTGACCTGCGACACGTGCTCAGCCAGCTTGGTTTCCCCTGTGTCTTTGAGGCCAGCGAGTTGGGTTCGTCTATGACTTATGGTGCTCAAATCCGCAACCGCCTCCTCAAACAACGAGGTTTGGGAATGGATGAGAAGTGGCAAAAGCTGGCATGCTCTTTTGCACCACTGCCGCAGAAACTCACGATGCTTCCACGAGTCTTTTGGCCTAAAGCATTACATGGCTCACCAGCATGTGTTTTTGCAGACCCATATGTCCATGGCTTGCGGCGCGCTGCCACCAAAACGCTCAAGCTCAATGGGGCTGGCTCCAACCCGCAATTGCGGCTCAGCCTCTCAGACAATATGCAAAATGATCCTGGCTTTTACCAGCTTCATCATTGTGTGGCGATGTGGCGGAGAATGCTTCGAAAATCAACTGACCTGCCACCAATGTGGCAGCTGTGGCATATGCAGTATGATGGCAAGGCCAGACCTGGCCCATTTACCAAGCTTATGCACTTGCTTCACCAAATTGGATGGAGTGTTCTCACACCACCCATGATCCAGGACCATGAGCAACATGCTTGGAATTTGATGCTTGTTGATGACAAGACCCTTGTGACTATGCTGCATGATGCGTGGTGTCAATACATCTCTGCCATGACCAAGCACAACACGATGCAGGATTTGATCGGCATGGATCATTTTCTTACCACTTTTGAGTACGGAAAGCTTTTGCCGAAGGAACGTGCTCTTTTGTCTGCACTCCAATGTGGCGCATTCATCAGCAGTAGTGAACATGCACGCTATGACACCAGCAAGTCAAAGCTATGTGCTCTATGCTCCTGCGAGGATGACCGTGCTCACTGGCTACAGTGCCCGCGCTTTCAAGAGCTGCGCTTGGCTATACCTGGATGGTGCCCTGACAATGTGGAACTTCCTCAATGTGTCCAACAACATTTGCTGATCCCAAGACTGCACACGCTCTCAGAATGGCGGGAACTCCTTTTGCAAGTCGAGGACAGAAACCAAATGTTTTCGTTTTTGTCCCCCAAAGGGTGAATTTATCCACTTGTTTATAGATGGATCCTGTACGGTCCCCAAATTTGCTGCTCTACGGCTGGCTGCCTGGGGGGTGCTTTGTGCAACTTCGGGTGATCTGGTTGCACTGGGGCATCTTTGTGGCATCACCCAAACCATCGACCGCGCTGAGCTGACTTCATTAGTGGTGGCTGTGAGCTGGTCGCAATCCAATGACTTGTGTGTTTGGAGTGATTCACTCTCTACGGTGACCACTGCTGAATCTATCCAGCGATTTGGGCATGTACCGCTCACTGTGGAGAACTATGACTTGTGGACTCTTTTCCTTGATGCGCTCAATCTTCGTGAAGGTTTGCACACCGCCATTAGATGGATTCCATCACATGTTCATCCTTCTGTTGCGAGTGACCCTTTTGAAGAGTGGGCTTTCAAGTGGAACAACATCATCGATTCCATCGTTGCTGGTTGGAACAACTGTCGACCAGATCAGCTCCTGACATGCCATGAGAAGTTGTCCACCCAGCTGACTTGGTGGGCTGATCGCGTTCGGCAATTGAGAGCATTTTACTTCAGCGTTGCAGACCGCACTTTGACAGCTGATTCGGCTGACGCCAATGAGCCAGTAGTGATAGATTCAGATGATAGTGAGGTAGAAGATGTTGATCTCATTTCAGATCGACTTCCTTTGAATTGGCAGGTGATGTGCAGACAGGCACCAGGTAAAACACCAGGACAGTTTGTTGAATTAGTTTTACAATGGCTTTGTGCTGTTGAACAGTCAGGGAACAGTGTTGTCGTTGTCACTGAGCTTGAGGTTTTGTTTATGATTCTTGAGGATTCTGATTTTTTGTTTCCTTTTCAGTTGCATGGTTCCACTGACTGGACTTTGAAGCGTTTGGGTGATTTATTTCAAACCCCAACTGCTGTCATGCTGCTGCGTCCATTGCAGATAGCATTGCAACAAATTGATTTGCTCTTTCCTGACCTTTGTTTGCGAGCGCCCCAGCGACAAGCTAAGGAGCTTGGACTGTACATCAATTTGAGAGGGGTTCGCGCCTGCTTTCCTGCGACATCTGTCCAGCAGGCTAAGGATCGAGCACTAAGGTTCACGCAATCTCGAGCCGTCAAGAGGACGGGAGATCTTGCTAGGCCATTGACTTAGAGACCACACTGTCGGCGGCTGCACTGCTTGGCCGCGCACTGCTGACTGCAAGTTGTCCGAGCTATATAGCTAGAAAAAATGATGATTTTCGACATCTATGTTAGTTTACCCTTATGGTAACTGGATCGTGTTCCCAGCAACTTGTCTCAAGACCTTGGAGATGACGGGTGGGTTTTTTGAGTCGCTGGGCTCAGGTGATGTCGAGATACCTCCCTGCGCTACGTAAGGAACTGAAAATGTCGCTTGCCACATGAAAATCCTTGCAGAGAGCTTGAGATGAGAGATTGGAAATTGAATTCAGGCTGTTCATCTGGTGTCTAGGATATAACATTTACAACCAGTGGAAACTAGACATTTAGACAGCCAACAACCGGGATATTTATAACCAAGATCAGCAATGTTCATCTGGAATATGATGTCTTCATGTAGCCAGTGCCAGGCGGAACTGCCATAAAACCATCCCCACGAACCAACCGTTTCTTGGTAAATCATCCCATTTCTAGGAGCACGGTCTCATAAGCCACAAAGTTTGGACGGTATTTCGATTACCTAGATTTCTAGATTCTTCATTTGACCATAAACAGTGGCATTTCATCCCATGTCACTCCATAATTTATATATATATATATGTATATATATATATATATATTGCATTCTATATAATATTATTGTGTACATATTTTTACATATTTACAGTAATTACGTTATCCTATGGACATGTTAACATAGCTCATGGAAAATCACTCCATTTTTAGATCGCCAAGTCATCTACCTCAATGCACCACCCTGGGGGCCCGCCTTGGTCTCGAGGTATCTCCACGAGGTGCCACGGACGCTGTTCTTCAGCACCTTGCCCTCCTTCGCCATGTCACTCAGTCAGCTCCGCACCGTGTTGCTCGCGGAGACTTGACCGGTGCCCTCAGGGTGCATACAACAAGGCTCTCCATGTATGGAATAGGTAGCAGCATTTACCCCCCTCAAAAAAATTATTCCAGAAATAGAGCAGATGAATAGAAGGAATCATAGCAATCATGGCAATAGTCATGATGTTTGAAGATTCTGCGAAGGTGCTGCGGGCGCTTAGGCTGGATGATGCTAACTTGAAGATGAAGAAAACGGGCTGAGTCAATTTTGTTTGGTGCGGTTTGGTCATTGCAACAGACCCAAATGGGTCAATGGCTGCGGGTCAAAGTGTGAGATCGCGAAGCGCAGTGCCCAATGATGGCCCCCATGCGATTGCGGGGATGGCCTAAACTCAGGACATCGATTCGGGCACAACGATTCAAAGTCGTTTGTGCGCCGGCCCAGACTTGTGGGAGTTTGTGGCAAGGAAGGGGGACTACATCTAGGGTAGTTTGCTTTTCGGAAAGAAGAGTTACAGTTTCTCTTGTTTTTGGGAAAGCCAACCCTTAGATCTACCTAAATGACCCCGTTTTGAATACTTGACCTTCCAATGGGTCAAGTAGGGAAGCACCGGAGAAGTGAATCACTCACTCATCTCTCTTGGGTCCCTGCCCAAACCAAAGGTTGGCAGCATTTGCATCTGGAATCTTCGCATTGGCGTCCTTGAGTTTCAATTTTTTGATGGCACAAAGAGGTCGCGATTTGGAGTCTCGGTATGCGCTTATGAATTTCTGGTGGTGGGTTGGTCATGGGTATCCCGTGAAGATTCAACTTTACATGTATTGGGACCGTTCGAATCATTTCACAACCAGTTATACCGTACCATGTTTTGGGAGAGGGGGTGAACATCCATTTCCCACCCATAGCCATATATTGTATAGGTAGTGGCAAGCACGTCAGACTGGTGGTACATGATCTTGCGGATACGACTGTGCAATTTTGAGGTTTCAAGGTTTAGTTTGTGTGTTTCACTCGTTCCCAGGATTTGTTTCTTTAACAGTTTGTGTGCGTCCATCCATCATCAGTCATCCAACCAGCATTCCAGCTATCCTTTCATTCTTACGGAACGGGTTTTACTGTTTCCTCTGAAGCCATTTTTTCACGTGAAGGTTTGAGGGGCTGGTTATTTCTGGCATTCCTTGCCAATTGAAACCAGGAAAGGTACTCAAGACATTTCAAAAGTGACGTTTATTCAGGTTAAGTGTTGCATTATCCCCAGACATATTTTCCTAGCCATTTTGCCCGCAGCAAGGAGCTGCTTGCTTCAAATTGGCCTCTTGCCAAGCAACAGGCTGCATCTCTTTTGGTTGGTAGGGGCGCCATCACCAATCACGGGGATATCACATGAGCAAAACAAAAACATGGAGATGGAAAGACGACCCATGCACAATCATGGACATATTTCATAATATGTCCTTTTACCCTTATGCAGATATGGTTCTTTACAAGATATGGATGGAACGATTAAAACATGTTCCACACATTGTTTATACATGCTCCATGCCTGAGCATGAGATGATCCCAGTTAGCTTTCGGGTCGTCCAGCACTGGTGATGCTCAATCCGAGCATGTTCGAGGTCATCTTCCTTGACAGATGATCATGAAATACCATGAATCACCTTGAAGTCAACTTGGAATGTTGGGCAATAGTGGACAATAGTGGCCTCACATCTCTGAGGCCATGCTGGAATTTCTGGCAACCCCGTGGCTTTTGCAAAGCTCTTTGCAACATGAAAGCAGATCCTATGGGAATTATTATCAACAATTGGGACACTATGGACTTACCATATTCACGTTATTTCACGTTAGTTTTTCTGTGGCCAATATCAAGTTATTCAGTTGTACCAAATATGAAAGATTATAAACATGGTGATCCTAGATCCCCCGAAACAAATGGTTGGTTGGTGGCTTCCTCTGACCCTAGAAACTGCACATGATCCACGCAGTCCGACAACCGACCCTACAAAAGTTCACCATGGATTAGTGTACACAGATGATCTTCATCTTAGTGGGCAATAGTGGGCAATAGTGGGGGAGGAGGCCATTGCCCACGCACCGAAGTATTCTTCAAGTCGGGCAAGCTGTGGACGAGTTCTAAAACTCACAACCTAGGGATGGCACTTCCTGGAACCAACGCCCACCTGAGCTCAGGACACACGATTTTCAGAACTTCACCCAAGCCTTTCAGATCTTAGCAGTGTCCCAGAAATTGGATGGATGGGAAAGTTTGCGCTTGAGCCGGTCGAGCCAAGTTGAGCCCCCCTATCCAGTAATTATTGGGGGAAAATGGTGTCCTTCAATGTCTCCTTTTTTTTTTTCAGCCCTGGAACATCTGGAACCCATCTGACAATGCTTATGAAGGACAATCATTCAGCATGCCGGTTGCCTCCCCAGCCTTCGCCCTGCATTGTGGAAGCGATTCTAAATTGCCTGGATGATCCATGTTGACAGGTTTTCAAGATGATTTGGATCTCCTCATCGGCACTGAAGTTTCACCTTTAGACATTTTTAGTCGATCGTTTGAAGGTGAAAAGCGTGAGGCTTGTCCAATACTTTGCAAGCAATCCTTGGAAGGTAGGCGTATTCCATCAAATCTGATACCACAAAAAGGTGGGGGATTTGAAGATCCCCTTGATCAGCACCGAGAAAGTCAAACTGAGGTGTGCTCGCAAAATCGCCCACAGATAACTTCTAAATCCAACTTATTTGTCGTACTCTTTCCACTTTAAGTTGGAAAATGTCCATCAATAGGCAACGAAGGGGAAATCCATGGCTGCGACTGTTTCGACAGGGTTGGACGACTGATATGGGTCAGCTCATGACATTCGTGGAGCACCTGCTGTCTACCACAGTGACTCCAGCTGCATCAAGTCGCCAGGGTTGGTGAAACATTTGGGTCGTTCCTAGAGGTACCAGTCCATGTCGGATTTGTTTGAAAATTGGGTACCACATGGAAACCCCAAATCATTTATCGTTAGTTTTCCTATCAGAATGACTTTTTGGTGGTATATATCATTTCTAGACACACCCAGTTGTGTTTCTTAGTGACATTGATTTTCTGGGACCAGTGTAAATAAAGGCTGCCCAAGACCACATGTGCAAAACGGTGCCAAATGGATGATTGAAAAACCAGTTGAAGCGCAGCGAAATTTTCAATAGAGAACTCATAGACCGTCTTTCCAGGGCGCGAGTGGGGCCCGTTTACATTGCTGTAACGTACTGTATTTGGCATGTGCAATGAGTAATGGCTGATGCTTGCGTGTGATTTCTGATCCAGATTGGTGCCGATTGGTGACACCGGCGGTAAAAAAGAAGCATCTCGGGTATGTGTGTGCACAGAAGCTTATCATTGCTGACAGTTGAGTCTTGGATGGTCAGCTGAAGACCNAGAAGCATCTCGGGTATGTGTGTGCACAGAAGCTTATCATTGCTGACAGTTGAGTCTTGGATGGTCAGCTGAAGACCGTGACCATGGTCCGTTTTCAGCGAGAGGTGTAGTTCGCACAGCACGTGCGATTCAGTTTTAGTTTCTTTCCATCAGCAAGCAATTCATCCACGAAGCTGTGACACAGGTTTGGCTAAAGATAGGACCCCTAAACTTTGATGGTTTACCATCCTGTTCCCCAAATTCTATGGCCATAAGTTGCGCGTAATTTTATGCTGCATGTTCAAGTACCAAACCCATTCAAACCCAAATATCATGTCAAGTTGCTTCTACTATAATATACAAATCTTATAGTTTATATCATCTTGGTATCCCATCATTATCCCGTTATCCCAGTATTATTCCCATATTTGGATATATGTGGTTATATTTTAATTTGTATCATAAAATCAAAATAATAATCGTAATAATCCCGTTCTTTCTGGTGATACCCCCCTGAACCTTGAGGACGCAGAGTTCACGGCGAAGGAGTGGCGTTTCTCCGACTGGCACAAGCAGGTAGCATCCATGCTCCATGGAATTTTTGACCTACAAAAATTTGGTCATTTTGGGGGTAAATGTTGGGAGATATTCCATAACATGGAGCATTGGGCATTGGGGATTGGTGTATACTTGTTTCATCGTGTTTCTTTGAATTTCTTTGGGCCCCAGTTGGAGAGTGTGTTTTATTCAGAGGATCTAAGAGTGGCTAACAAGTCCCCGCTTGGTGGGGTCATCCCATCCATCTAGACATGGGACGAAGTGTGCTACCATAAGAAGCAGCTGAGATGCACCCAGACCATGTGTTAAGCAATTCCACTGAGAAACTGCTAGAGAGCACCATGTGTTTGCAAGCCCGAGTCAATAGGCAAGACCCACCATGCACATTAGAGTTGCAGAATATTTTTTTTCCTCTTTCCCTTGCTTCATCCACTATGTCTGGACAGTCTACTAGGATTGTTTTATTTACTCTTTAATTGGCTCTTGAAGCAGCAAGTCCCAGTGAGTAAGTGGGCAATAAGTGGCAATAACCATGGTATACCCCATCTATATGTGGAATGTCCCGAGTCATAAAATATGATTAAGATATCATATGAATTGCCTTCTAAACCACCTGCAATGCCTGGGATGCACAGGTGGAAGCCTCACAAGCGTCACTCTGAGCAGAGGAGAAAAGAAGCGGCGCAGCTGATAGGTTTCAAAATCCAACACCCAAGGAGCTACTTATCATTAGAGACATGTTGGGTTTTCTCCAACCATGTGATGACTTGTGGTTTGTAGCAGGTTTGATCTCATCAATCCAACTGGGTTATTGTTTTTTGGAAGTGATAGCCTCATCTTAAGAGACNTCTCCAACCATGTGATGACTTGTGGTTTGTAGCAGGTTTGATCTCATCAATCCAACTGGGTTATTGTTTTTTGGAAGTGATAGCCTCATCTTAAGAGACCCCGCAACTCGAACCAGGTAACCTCAAGATGAAATAGTGTTTTTGTCCATTTCGGCGTTGAAGATGCCTCACATAAGAAATGGCTTGGGGCGGAGGAACCACCCCACCATTTGTCTCAGGTCGGGCCAGCAATGGTGGCACTCCTTCATAGAACGTGGTTGAGGTCCTGAAGCTGGATAACCATGGATTTGGGGTGTCTACTAACNCCATTTGTCTCAGGTCGGGCCAGCAATGGTGGCACTCCTTCATAGAACGTGGTTGAGGTCCTGAAGCTGGATAACCATGGATTTGGGGTGTCTACTAACAGGACATCGGAAACGAATGAAAAATCAATATTGCCCTGCAACTGTTGGTATTGTTTGCAATGCATCCCAAGTCACCCATGATGAGCGTTTGGTACTGTATGTCTCATGCGGGTGAGAAAATGATGTCACTTGGGAGTTCAACGTTTGGATATGCTTCTAGCATCAGTTGCAGTATATAGAGCGTTTTCGTAGGTAGACAGCAGCCAAGTATCCGAAGTGAAGCCAGCAGAACTAGCAGTCAATGATTCTGTTCTCTATTCTATGATAATTTCATTTCATTTTACTTGGGAAAAGGGGTTCTCCTTGTTGTACTCAGCTGGGTAGACTGGTTATGNTCATTTCATTTTACTTGGGAAAAGGGGTTCTCCTTGTTGTACTCAGCTGGGTAGACTGGTTATGTGACTTTGCATGCTAAGACCTAGCATTGGATTGTATCATTTCCGCTTGCTGGTAGCATTCTGATTGTTTCGACCGGCCGCTCCTGAAGCCGTTGTAAGAGTTGCATTTCACCAGCCCCAAATGTATATTCTCTACATACCCCTCTGCAAAGATTGGAGACTTAAGGCTCTTTTTCTTCAGGATTGATCACATGTTTGGCTATAAACACACTAGCAGTGTTTTCATACCCATTCTTCAGTTTGCTAATTGAATGTGTGCTTGTTTCTGAATCTATGCACACTGATATGTGCATACATATACTGTATATATATATATATTATATACATACAATTATATACAATTATAAAAACTATATATATATAGAATTATACTCATGAATACATAGAGGGAGTGAGAGAGAGAACGGGAGGGTGGGAGACTCTATGATATGTCGACGGCACATTCTGGCAATGAATTTTGGGGAACCATGCCACATCAAATCATATTTTGGAACAAGTTCCTTTAAATAGACAGGCCTGGTACAGACCTTGCATTCGCATAAACCTGTTAGGTATCCAGAATCTGCGATTTGTTTTCTTATGCGCACATAAATAAATGTTGTATTTATATACACATACACATATATACATATATACATATGTGTGCATTCAATATACACATACATATGTGTGTGTGTGTGTGTTGCATTGTAGATTTACATGCCTACAATAATTCTATATTTACACACACATACATATATATATATACATCATATATTTACACCTTCGAGATGGCGATGGAGATATACACCTCACCAAATATATCTTGTTTTTCGCAACCCCATCAAACAACAAAGCAAGTTTCATCCCAAACGCTCACCTTGTCCCATGGAGGCTTGACACGCCATGGGATTTGATGGAATTTATGGTGGTTAGAAGGAACTTCAATGGATTCTAACAGGATTTCAAGCGGGGAGGTTGCTGATTTTCTCTGGAATTGATGTATATTTTGAGGTTTCGGGGGGTTCCATATGATTGTTGTTGGATTTCGGGGGTCATTTTATTTTTACCATCTTGAAAATTAACATGGAACCCAAGAAATTGTATTTGGAACATATTTGTTACTCTTGGAATCTATTGGAATGAAGGAAAATCGTTGGTATTGTCTTGGTCTTTCAGAGTCATAGATGCCTGGCTGGGGCAGTGCACGATGGATCACCAAAAAAGGAACTATGGATTTGTATAGATGTTTGATAATCCTCCCACTTTTGAACGCGCCGAACATCCTACAAAGATCTATACCTCGTAGCTCCTAAAATCGAGTTTTAAAAGAATTTTCCAACCAATGGACGGAGTTTCAAGGGGCCATCCCCTTGGAAACAACACACCACCAGGGCTGGTAGACACGGAGGGCGTGCGTGACCACGTGACCAAAGCACGTCGCTTGGATTTGCCACACGTGAACTTCTTCGATGCGGCGTTTGAGAAGGCAGTGCTATGGTGGATTGCCATGGTGNCACGTGAACTTCTTCGATGCGGCGTTTGAGAAGGCAGTGCTATGGTGGATTGCCATGGTGGATGGTAAGACTGAGTAAATCTTGGAGTACCAACACTACAGAAAATCTTGGATATGTTGGCAAAGAATTTTGGTTGGAAAGCACATTCAGAAACTCAACATTCAGAGACCGCGGTGCAGGGTAGGTTCATAGGCGACTTCTTGTTTGACTCGAGGGCAAGCAACAGTGACCACTGCAGGATCCGGCAGCCGACGCCTGATGTTTGCACGACGCAGTAGAATTATGATACCACTTTGGATTACGAGTAGAGGGTAGGATGATGCAAGTCAGACATGCTATTTATCCAAGAAAGAGGTCGCCGGATGAAACTATCGGATAGGATGGGGTGCCCCCAGATTTTGGGACAAACCCCGTATTACTCCCAAAAATCAAATCCATCAACCACCATTCACTTGGNGCCGGATGAAACTATCGGATAGGATGGGGTGCCCCCAGATTTTGGGACAAACCCCGTATTACTCCCAAAAATCAAATCCATCAACCACCATTCACTTGGGTTTACCTAACAAAGTCTACCCATTGTCGCAGCTCATGTGGGTTGGTTGGAAAATCAGATACCTCAAAATCCAATGGTTTATGATCATGTTCCCATCTTAAAAGGATCTATTTTGAGGTAGACCCCATTTTCAGACACACCCAAATCACTTAAATCCATTTTCTAGTGGTTGTATAGAACATANTCATGTTCCCATCTTAAAAGGATCTATTTTGAGGTAGACCCCATTTTCAGACACACCCAAATCACTTAAATCCATTTTCTAGTGGTTGTATAGAACATATATCCCACTTAGTGCTGGTTAAATCCATCATTTCCACTAAAGTCCGCCCATTCTACAGGGATCCCTTGTCATCCGCCGCCATGGCGCGGTTCATGACATCGGCACCTGCGGGCTATCAATCTTTCGCTGTGGCTGAGTCCACGGAGCTGAGTGCTGAGGGGTGCCTGGGCGGAGTATCCAAAGAGAACCATGGGATAAACCCCAGAAGTTGGGAATAGTTGGGATATAACTCCTATAGCCTATAACATCCTATAACATCCTATATCTATAGTTTATTTTGGTTATATGAATCCACTCATGACTGGTGATCATCCTAAGATATCCCCCAAAGATCCAGTGCATGGTGCGAGAGCCTTTGGAGCATTTTGGCACTACATAGTTACATGGAGCTTGCGGTGTGCGAAAAACCAATGGGATGGACCGGTTCCGAGTCAGCTGCCGGAAGCCACCGGTCACGTGAGCTTTTCATGCAACACTTGCTCGATGCCAATGCAAGCAGTTGTTGTCTAGGAGCATATTTTGCAATACGGAAGGGATCAAAACCAACAATGCGAAAGAGAGAGAGAGAGAGAGAGCGATAGCAATAGAGAGAGGGAGGGACATATCTTGACAGATGTGAACTTTGTATGAACTTTTGAATTGCCAGCTGTTTTGGTGTAAAGCTACAGGTTTTGTTGGGACCATATCCAGATATTTGGAGTTGTTGAGAAGGTCGTTGAGTCCTNTATGAACTTTTGAATTGCCAGCTGTTTTGGTGTAAAGCTACAGGTTTTGTTGGGACCATATCCAGATATTTGGAGTTGTTGAGAAGGTCGTTGAGTCCTGAATTCGAGGGGTCTCACAACCTCAGCTGATATTCCCATCATACATTGTTGGAATACCCATTTCTGCTGCTTGAACCCCATAAACCCCCAAATTCTGCGGATTGCATTTTGTGTTGGTGAATTGAAGTGAATTTGTTGCAAGCTGTATTGGTGGGATGCACAGACAAGGGATGACAAGGGTAGTTCATCGCATCAGGTATGAGGAGGGCTTGAAGGATAGCGTGCAGCAACGCATCAACAAGATGACGCTCGGGGCATTAGCTTGCAGCAGTGCAGGGGAGGGTGAGTGAGGTAGAGGTGATTTCTGGTGAAGTTGGGGAAGTTGAGGCGCTCCTTTAAGATGTTTATATAAGGAAATTTGACATGGCTGTTCTAAAGAGTTTTGAAACTNGTAGAGGTGATTTCTGGTGAAGTTGGGGAAGTTGAGGCGCTCCTTTAAGATGTTTATATAAGGAAATTTGACATGGCTGTTCTAAAGAGTTTTGAAACTCTTTAGAGCCTCAGAAGATGGGTCCCACTTCGACAAACATGACAAACATCAAGTTGGCCGCGTGTGGAAGATTGTGGAAGTAGGATGATAAAGGGACACTGGACACTTACTACGTCACTTTTTCGAAAGTCGCTTACCATCATCCTGAACCAGGATGTATCACCTGTCTTCCGGACCCATTTGGTGTTGAGGGGTTTGGCTCTCGATTTTTCAGCCACAGATCAGTTCCCTCCAAGGCAGGGCAGGTCAACGATGCGCCATAGCTGCGTTGGGAGAAGCCGTGTACAACTGGTTTTGCAGCTGTGCAAAATTTCAAGGTACAGCGGGTTTTCTTTTTTATGACTCTGATTCGCCATGATTCACCGTGTTTTACCATGATTTACGTCATAGAAAGTGGGATGAACATCGAAGCAAAGACATGTAATCTGATGTCATCAAAGAAGCAAAAGGGGCTGCCGGGCTACATCCATCCGGCTGATGCTGGAATCCTTGCTGGTTTCGCGCAGCTTTGAGGTCATCATCATCAACATCATCACCTTTTTCTGTCCATTTCTCGGATTAGGCTGTTATTCACTTGATATCAGCCGAGAGAGGACTAAAAAGACTCACGCAGAACCATGCCCTTGAGAACTCTTGAGATGTTTTTGAACCCCAGGCCCGTTTTGTCCCAGAATTGGATGAAAGATTTGCGGGAAAGCTTCATGTGCACTGGTAAAAGACACAGATTTCTGTTTTTTGTTGCACCTGTTTCCTGAAACCAATCCATTTTGATTGGCAACATCCGTTTTTGTCCCTATGTCCATTATATTGTTTTTTTTGTTTTTTTACTACATATATATATATATAGCCAACTATCCTTAAATCATCGGGATGGTCCCTCATCCAAATTGCCAGATATTCCCATCGTGTGACCTCATTGCGATTGGTTTCAGCTCGAGGTGCCGAGCCTATGACAACTGGGCCCACAAGAGCCACTCAACGGACGTTGGTGTGGCTGAAAACTACCAGTATACACAAGAATCGCCATTTCAATAAAAAAAAAACAACCATGAATTTTGAGGTAATTACATGTAGTTGCCCTATCTTCAGACAAGCCCAGTTTATTCCTGAACAAGACTATCGAGCGGTCTGGAGGGAACTGAGGGGCCTGGTGGGAATCCATCTTCCTCACTAATGGCAAGCCAAGGATCTACTATGAGTTTCCCAACCACATGATAGAGAAATTATGAAATCTGGTGAGTGAAGTCCATGCTTGACACCACATGACCAATTGTATATGAAAGGGATGATCTTGGCAGTTGAAGGTCAAGATGCACAACGAGAATTAAAAGATGTTTAACATTATGACGGATTTCTTGGGGGCTGTACACTGGCTTTATGTTCTTGGGGTATAGAATAGCAAGCTTAAAGATAGAAATGAATCTACTTTTCTTAACTTTTCTTACACAAAAAGAAGGCCAGAGCTTGTGTGCCAAGTTGTCTGCATGTTTTGTTCCTGCCAGGTGGGGTTCGTGCCGAGGCCAAAATATTCAGAATTTGGCCACCTTGGAACGCCTCATCCAGCGAGTGGACTGGTACTGCAACGAGACAAAGAGCGTCCAGGGTCGCTCCTTACCAGCCGAGAACAAGATGATGATGAGGACGGGAACATGTCTGAAGATAGGGGATATACCCCAAAAGATGGCGATTTCATGCTATTTATTCTGTGAAATTGAGGGAACCGTAACAGACCCAAGAAACCAACACAAGACCGAACTCCGTTTTCGCAAGCACGTAGCCTCTGTGCGAAGCGTTTCATCCTATGGTTTCCCTACGAGCAAGAAG
>BGPT01000286.1:140043-150764 GCA_003297045.1 Symbiodinium sp. clade C Y103
ACAGAGGCTACGACTCACGAAACCGGAGTTTCCCCAAAACAAAAATCAACCCAATATCTGGCCCGGTCGCAACCGGGCTCCGCTACCACTGTGAAATTGGGGGAACCGTAACAGACCCAAGAAACCAACACAAGACCGAACTCCGTTTTCGCAAGCGCGTAGCCTCTGTGCGAAGCGTTTCATCCTATGGTTTCCCTACGAGCAAGAAGCACCGGCGAGTCACAATCACCTAGCTGTACAATCATGAAATCACAAATATATATATATATATAATACAATATAATATAGCATAATACAATATAATATAATATAGTATAATATAATATAATTTAATATAACATAATTTATTTTAATATAATAAAATTTAATATAACATAATTTATTATAATATAATTTAATTTAATATAACATAATTTATTTTAATATAATAAAATTTAATATAACATAATTTATTATAATATAATNACAATAAAATATAATATAAGATAATATATTATAATATAATATAATATAATATAATATAATAAAATATAATATAATACAATATAATAGAATATAATATAATATAATACAATAAAATATAGTATAATATAATATAATACAATATAATATAAAATAAAATGAAATAATATAATATAATATA
The DNA here is from genome assembly GCA_003297045.1 of Symbiodinium sp. clade C Y103. Lineage (NCBI taxonomy): Eukaryota > Dinophyceae > Suessiales > Symbiodiniaceae > Cladocopium > Cladocopium sp. clade C. Next base: position 140,687 of record BGPT01000286.1, read on the forward strand.
CTTTAATATAATATATATTATATAATATAATATAGTATAATATAATATATTTAATATAATATAATTTACTATAATATATATAATTGCTATAATATATATAATTTTATACAATTTAATATAATATAATTTCCTATAATATATATAATTTAATGTAATATAATATAATACAATATAATATGATATAACATAATATATCATAATATAAAGTAATATAATACCATATAAAATAAAATTAAATAATATAATTTAATATAATATATATTATATAATATAATATAATATAGTATAATATAATATAATATAAAATAATATAGTATAATAAAATGTAATATAATATGATATGATATGATATAATATATAATTTAATTTAATATAATATAATATAATATAACATATATATATATATATATTTATGATACATATATATTATTGTTATTAATATATTGTTATTATTATTATTGTTATTATTATTTTTATCCTTATTATTATTACTATTATTACTATTATTATTATTATCATTATTATTATTACTATTATTATTATTAGCGTAAATACTATATATAATACATCAGTGTGTTTGGTGATTGCTTGATTTGCTTGTGTTGAGGTCCTCCATTTGAAATTCTCTTTTGCCTTGGGCGCGCAGCCTGCGCCCGGAGCTGTGGAAGTAGAGGAACTGGCTCGCTACAGCGTGCATGAATTTGATACGCGCCAGTTCAAGACATCAACCGAAGACTGGCAAAGTGCGTTCAGACGAGCAGTCTGGAAACGAATAGCCACATCCAACCATCCAGTTTTTGTCGGCCTGAGTAGTGGCTACGACTCTGGAGCTTTGCATCTGGCATTGGAATCACAAGCCCCAGCACATGCAGCAAACTACTTTACTGTAGCGGCTGAAGAGCTCCCGCAACTGATCAAGCAGAGACTTTCTATGCACAACAAGTCGGTTGCCCGTGCTTTCCAAATCAGCCTTTCCCTCCAAGACTTCCAAGATGAAGTTGCCTGGTTGCGGTCATGGTCAGAGCCTTCCAAGTATGGCCGGTCGAATTGGGCCGGTGGATCTGTCCAAGAGGATGGTGCTGCGGCTGGGCTTTCTGCAATTTTCAGGCTTTGCCGGAGAGCAGGCATACTTGTGTATATGTCAGGTGCTGGTGCTGATGAAATCATTTCAGACTATGGCTTTGCAGGCAAGAAGTTTTTTCCTCACAGCTCTTTTGGAGGTCTTTTTCCAGAGGACATGTCTGCATTCTTTCCGTGGACATCGGTATTTTTGGGAACACAGCGTGACTACCTAATGAAAGAGGAAGTTGTCGCAGGCAGTCACGGGCTTGAGGCTAGATATCCATTTTTGGACCGGACAGTAGTGCAGGAATTTTTATGGTTGTCTCCGGAGGTCAAGAATGAATTGTACAAGCGCCCCGTTCATGATTTTCTGACGTCAGCTGGCTATCCCTTTGATACGGGGAACAAAGATGGCTTTGCTGCTGGGCGAAATTTGAAGCTTTACCAGGGCAGCTCCATCTCTGTTCTGTACGACTCCATTGGGCCCACCACGCACAGTGAACAAATCAGTGACTTAGAAAGCTTGTCCTGTGTGCAGGGATCGAGCTCCCGGAGTGGCAGATGGCAAAGCGCTAGGTCTCAGATAGTCACTTTCCTGGCGACTCAGCCGGAGGAAGTGGAAATCACGAATCACCTGGGTGGATCGCTTCTCGCCTTCGCCGCGGAGCTTCAATCAGAGCATGCTTTGCAAACCTGTTCCTTGGGACAGATTTGCATACAGCTTTTGATGCTTCTACTTGCTGAGCCCTCTGCCCGTGCAACCTATTTGCAGTTAGATGCAGATGAAATGCTGCAGATTCTAGGCACAGGATGGTTGCCATGGCCCAGCATTGTTGTGTCTGGCTGGCCACTCTTTGAATTGCTGCATCGTATTTCTCAAGATGGGGTGCCTGCGGAAAATGTCCCGCTGGGTTTGAATCAGTGGCTACCACTTTCACAGTGCGCAGGGAATACAGATCAGGATGAGGAATTGGATTCAGTAGTGGCCGTGGTTGCAGCGATGACCACACACAATGCACTGCAGGACTTGCACATGTTACAAGCTGTCCAGCTACGCCTTGCTGCTTTCTGGGAGGCACAAAACGCTGATGGCAAGCTCCAGAAAATGCTGAAAAGCGCTCGAATGTGTCAGGTTTTTGCAGCTCTGGCGCTCCTTAGTCAACCATACTACCGCGTGAATTTGGCAGATGCTTGGCACCTGGCTGCCTAGGGGAGATCCTCAGTTCGAGTAAGTCCATGACAGTCTTGGGGACGGCACATGGAGGCCTGACATCTTGAGACGTCTTGAGATGACCTCTGCCGTCGGCATGACCGCAGACCCACGCACAATACTGTTGACCAGGCCTCGGATTTTGTGCTGCAAGCTGTGGGGAGTGTGCTGGCAATAAACAGTCTAGTTGCTCTGCAGGCGTAGCACTTGGCACAGACACACACACACACACTTTCGGACAGTTTCTGCATTGCATCACCACACACACACACATGATGCTTATATACTGACACGAATGTATGCACACACACACACATACGCATACACATACACATAATACACATACACATAATACACATACACATAATACACATACACATAAGCATATATACTTGCATAATTTTACATATAAATTTGCATGTGCATCTGCATGTGCCCACACACAGATAGACAATTATAAACAATCAATTATAAATGAATAAAACTAAACAAACAAATACCCGCACACACACATAGACATATATATATATAGAACACATATGAACATACACATAAATACATCTGCTTGCATATCTACCCGATTGTACATGTACATATTCACATTCATATGCACGTCCATATGCGTACACATACATATACGCAGACACATATATTATAAATTCATAGATGTTCACACATATCCGCACATATCTGGCAATAAAGTGTACATGCCTGCCTGCCTGCCTGCCTGCCTGCCTGCCTAACTACCTACCTACCTACCTACCTACCTACCTACCTACCTACCTACCTACCTACCTACCTACCTACCTACATGAATGCATGCATGCATGCCATTCATTTTAATACGCATCCTTAGTGGCTCATATGTTGTGAGCTCGCTGGTTCTTGTAATGCTGAGTGACGTCATTGTCATCTATATTATATAAGCTTGAAATAAGGGGCATTTTTTGGTCATGGGCTTGTGCAGACTGAGAGATGCTACATTGTCACAGGTTTGGCGACGGCCTTTGACAGACAGCTCAGCTCGCATTCTGGAGACACAGCGCAAGAAAGCGAGGAAGGGGGCAAGAAAAGCAAGAGAGGGAGAGAGAGAGAGAGAGAGAGAGAGACAGAAAGAAAGAAAAGAAAAGGAAAGAAAAGAAAGGAAAAGACAAGAAAGGAAAGGAAAAGAAAAGAAAAGAAAGGAAAAGAAAAGAAGAGAAGAGAAGAGAAAGAAAAGAAAAGAAATAACGAAAGAAAGCACGGGAGATGCAAGACCGAGAGTAGGGAACAGAAGAGCGAATGCGTGGAGAAACACCTTGCAAAAGGGGACAAAGAACAGACACCATTAACATAGTCTTGCTCAAGAGGTGGGAGACCAAAATATGAAAACAGAAACTCAGAGTTAACCATAGCCAGGCGTAGATGCAGACTGCAGAGGTTGTTGACAATGATGGTGTGAAAGACGGCAGGCTCCTCGAGCCTTGACGTCAATGCGTACACGAGACACTATGTCGGGAGTTAAAGCCTCAGAAAGCAAGTCTTTTCTTGCATCATTCCACTGCTGACAATATTAATATTAGCTTATTAACTTATTAACCCTTTTTCTTTCATTTTTAGACGCAGATGTTCAAATGCAAGCCAGCCAATGAGATCCATGTGACCTATAAAATGTATATATCACATATATATTTAGAGCTCTCTCTCTCTCTCTCTCTTGCTTTTGGCTCCAGGGACGCTACATTAAGTCTAGGCCCAAATTCATAGAGAGCACCGTGGCCTGATGGTCACTTGGTGGCTCTTTTTGATATGTCCATGTCATTTTTGCGCTGGTCATCAGGCCGATGCTTCCCACGTTCACATGGAAGTGAGTGCAGCAGGTGAAGCTATGCAGCGCCTGGCGCATTCCAATAGATTCCTTCGAAAAGAAGGATCTCATGGAAATCTGGGTGGGAACTTAGTGCCTGCCTCGTTTGATTCTCCGGCTTTAGGTAGTGCCAGTAGTGCCAGCTTGCAGGCCAAGATCCACCAACAGATTCAGGAAGCTGCCCTAGGCAATGCTCCACTCACCGAACAGGCTACACAGGAGGCTTCGCAGCAGATTGCCCAGGCCATGCCGGCATTGGGCAGCTTGGGCTTGTCTTCAGGCAAGGAGACATCCACAACAATGTCTACCAGCACGCCAGAAGTAGATTCTGAGAGGACTAGTATCCCAGAGGAAGAAATGGACTCTATCTCAACCACAGAGGCTGAAGATGAAACCACTACTGAATGGGACACAGAGTTTGAAGCGAGCACAACGTCGGAAGACGCTGAGGAAGAAGTCACAACGTCTCAAGACATTGAAGACACAGCTGATACTGAATCAGCACCGGAGCAGGGAGAGGAGAAGCAAGACAGAAAGAAAGCAGCAAGAAGGGAAAGGAGAAAAAAGAACGACAAGAAAAAGAAGAACAGGAGAAGAAAAGAAACTCAACAAAAGAAGCAACGGCAAAATACGAAGACAGCCTCTACCACTGATGGAGCCCCAGAAGCTGCTGAAGATGAAACCACTACTGGATTGGACACAGAAGAGTTTGAAGCGAGCACAACGTTGGAAGAGGCGGAGGAAGAGATCACAACATCTCAAGACATTGAAGACACTCGTCAAAACAAGCAACGGCAAAGTACGAAGACGGCCTCTACCACTACTGGAGCCCCAGAATCCAAAACATCATCTATGCCAAGCACAGGGCCAAATGCTAAGACGACTTCTACCACTGGAGCTTCAGAAGTTGGAGGAACCACACGTATCAAGACCACTAGGACAACTGAGACCCCGAAGACCACCGAGGCTGCAGGATCTACAACAAAGCCAGTAGGGTCTGAGACGACCACAAGTTCAAGCACGCAACCTGCACACTCCTCTAGTTTCCCGATCTCTTCCACAAGTAGCGAGCCACGCACGGGAGAGTCTTCACAGTCTACAGCCAACCCAGCTACTAGCAAAGCATCTGTTGCAACCCCCAACCCCCAAACCGAACCAGGACAATTGACCACTACACTTTCAACCACGGGCATCACCTCGCTGAGTACGAGCTTGTCAGTCACTGCGGCCGGAGATCAGACAACAATTGTCAGCACAAGAACAGCTTCCGTCTCAACCACCTTAGGCACTTCAGAGGAAGATGCTGAGACCACTTTGCCAGCAACACCGTCAGCTAGCAGGCAGGCAGAGTCCTCAACAAGCACATTTGCAAACACTGGAGCGGCAACATCTGCCACAGGAGCATCAAGTGGAACTACTTCAGCAACAGAAACAACCAAGGCAACAAGCAGAACCATCACTAAAACAACAAGTACATCATCGACAACCTCAACGACGACCTCAACAACAACGACTGTCACAACCACCACGTTCACAACCACGACAACAACGACAACTATATCAACGACAACAACGACCATCACAACGACATCACCGCCTTCCACAACAACCGACCGTGTTCTTCCAGCCTGTGAAGGGCCAGCCTTGGTTTGTGATCCTGCGGTGGCAGATCCATGCAAGTACCAGACCCCATGTGCAGCCCTAAGCTCAACCAAAGCAGGTTTGATTGCTCTTAGTTACCCTTGTAACATTCTGAACATTTTTGAGCCATTCGAGTGCTTTGCGCAGCTATCGTTGTATTGTTGCCCAGACTGCCATGACGACACCTTTGTTAGGTGTTGGCATTGCAGTGATAATCGACATATTTGTGCTGCTTCGTACAGATGTCACCAGCATGCTGCTTAGGCACTGGCTACCAGATGTGCCAGCAGGGCGTCTTCAAACCATGTATTGACTTCACCGACGGAGACCAGAGTGGATGTGAGCTTTCTCAGGACTGTAATGCAATGTAAAGCATGTGTAGACAGGAGTTTGGGAAGTTTGGGAGTGGTGTCTTTGCAGTGTTGTGATGTTGTGACTCGCTTCGAGTAGGCTGCGTGCCCCAGAATTGGAAGCATCATGTACTTTTTTGGCACTGCGAGCCGTTCGTTATGCGCATGCATGGTCAGGATGTATGTGACGGGACGAAGCTACACCCGCTTCTGCTGGCAAGGCTGTTTGCCGGACTGCCTGACACGTTGCCTCAACGTTAAGCAACTTGCCTCGAGCCAAACCATTGTCTGCACTGTGTTTGCATCTGCTGCGGTTCTTCAATTTCGAGGTTTGCAAGCAAAGTTTGCAATCAATGAGAGTAAGCCTACGTGAACCTGAACCGACGGGTTTGGGCATAGAGACAATAGAGCAGTACAGTAGAGTACTGGAACTGGAATAAAGTCCACTTGCTAACACTGAGGGCAGCGAAACGACTGAGATTGGGGAGGTCCGAGCCGGAGTGAATTGTGAGCCGTTCTGCGAGTAGGTCTTGATGCTTGGTCCCTACAGACCCTTCATAGTCCCCTGAATCAAGACCAAGTCGATGCTTTCCCAGAATGAAATTATTGCTCCAGATCAGATTGGCATGATTAGATATGATCAGGGATATCGCCGATCTTGCGCGCTGTGTTTTTGCACGTCTTCGCGTCTTCGCACTCATATTTTTCCATGATTTGTTTTTCCATCTCCGTTTCCATGCACCTTGGTGGCCAAGTATTCAAATTCTCGTTCCGCGCCCGTGCACCCGCAAGCTTACCAGGTTTCAAAAGCTGAATAAAGCTCGAGGAAAAAAATGAGACTTGTTATTCTTTGTTGATTCTTTCTGCACTGTTTTCCATAGCCTGTGCAAGCTAGGTCCTTAGGTACTGGGTTCATCCGGGTTCTTATCATGGCAGGGGACATCAGCCCTCCGAGTTCTCTGTGCTTGGGCGCCTTCTGGGAGCATGCGAGCGCACGGCACAAAGTACTACAGATTCAAGTCTTATGAAAGGACACTTGATCTCGAATGAGGCGCCCCAAAATGTCAAATGCTCAACTCCCGTACTCCACATTGTCTAAGCAACAATTAAAAGATAGATTGCGAGAGTCCTTCATCACAGCTATGCGTTGCTGCTTTCTTTTTTGTAACCCCGTAGTGAAGCATAGCATGATCCACTTCCCACCGACGCACCAGTATGTACCTTTGGATGCCTACGCTCTATGGCATACCCATCTCACGCAGTACTCAGACAATTTCACCGAGCTACATGCCCCATCCCTTCCAGCAGGTATGCGCATCCCTCTCTTTCGATCCCTCCCTTTCGAGCTGTTGCTTGGAACTTCGCGTAGCAGAAAGCTGCATCCCGTTCATCCTGCTATTTTCACAACAGCATACCATCACTAATCATTACATACCTATTGTTCTTCTGTGCTTGCTCTCACGTATACATTATATGAAGTGCATTCACTAGCCCAAAGACAACCCACAGTCTTTGGACAAAGGAAGTGACCTGCCCAAGTGAGGGACCAAGCAAGCGCGTGACTTCGTTTCACTCGTACATGGAGAAAGGAGCCCGCAAAGACAAAGTTTGTATGTGACAAATGGCTGAGTGAGAGCAGTTTGCCAAGTCCTTTTCAAAACATTGGAGCTGGCAAGCATTTTGTTGTTGGAATTCTGCCTTGGACCAGACGGAGTCAGATTCAGGCTCCAACTGATTGCAGCTCGTGGTGAAGTCTTGGATGTCTGGCTCTTGAACATGTAGACTCAGACAAAGACAAGGCTATGTCTTGAACCTTGTATTACACCCCAAGGGACTGCCAGGCAGCCGAGGCACGCGCCGTCCCCTTTTTCGAATTCCAAAAGAATAGCCCAAACACATGCCCAAACTATCCATTGCCATTGCGCCCTTTGGTTCCTTCAAGTTCCTGTCCTGCCTGTCTAGATGCCTGCGCTTGGAATCTAGTGGTGTCTTCTCAACGCAATATGAGTCAAAGTAAGTCTGTGCCGGCAAAGTCCCTGCCAATAAGGGGACAAGTCATCCAGTGAAAGGGCATGCGGCGTGACTTGTGCAATGCAGTGTTGCCCATGCCAGTGTAATTGACAGGAAAGACAAATTTCGTCACCGCTTCGGATTTGACATGTGGCTTCCTGCCTTGCAGGCCCTTCTCCTACATTCTCTATATACATTCCCAGAAGCAGGCAGTACCCACAGTACCCAGAACATGCGATTGGTATTTGCCTGAGCTGTGCCAACATTCTTTTAGAGCATTTTCTTAAAGAGTATGGCTTCCTGGAAATTGAGGCGAGAGCCCGGCGACAATGCTGCAAGTCCTTGGGTGTGAGTGCTAACGATCTCGATGAAGCCAAAGTGCCGCAACGCTATAAATGCCAATTCCTAGTGGAAAGGGATCCTAGAACTAGAACTATATACAAACGAAAGATAATATTCGAAATATGATATAAGAATAAATCACGGAAGGACCTGAGCACTAAGGCCCATTCTGACTCGCAATCGTATAATATCGTATAGACATCTTCACTGCGGCCCTGCCCCATTCCATTTTGCCTGGGGACAAAAGATTATAAATACAAGTAGTGACTTAAGGCGTAAAATGTAGGACAACAAATGAATCTGCCCACCTATCCATATCAAATAGATTCAAATAGAATATATTGAAACTTGATACAAACAATCGTTATTGCACTCATTATCCTTCATCCTCATCCGTATCCTCATCATTATTATTATCTTTATGAATATGATTATCATTATATTCCCCAATATTTTTTTTTTTAATTCCATTTTTAGATATGGAAAATTCATTATTTTAATAATTTCATTCATATACATAATTTTTTAATTAAATTCATTTCTATACATATCTTATTATATTTTAAGATTATTTTAACTATATGACAATACCCGATTATAAAAAATATTCAGGAATTATCGGAGAACCGATCTTCTAAAATTAACTGGATTGGAAATATATACAAAACTCAAAATTATGAAAAATAACTTAATTTAAAATTCTAATATAATAAAATAATCCGAACTTTGAATTATTTATTAGAATTCGTTTGCCGGATATCCTTTTTAGGATATTGAACCAATATTTTCTATTTAAAATTTATTTGGACCATTACACATTTTTAATAGCTTATTTATCTATATCAATCCTATTATTTTGTATTTGAAAACGAATTCTTATTATATATATTTTTTTAAACAATATTAAATGGTTTCTTAATTAATATTTTATATTTGAATATAATTTATTTTATAGATTTATTTTATAATTTTAATAAAATATAATTAGATTATTTTTTATTTAAAGATTATTTTTTATTTATTTAAGAATTATTTATTTATGAATTAATATATTTTGATTAAATAAATAGGAATATTTATATTTTTTTAAATTTGAAATATTAGTCTTTATTTGGGTTATATTTTTTTTATAATTTTGGAATATATTTTAGTTAAAATTATGATATTTTATTTTATTTATCCGAAAAAACAATTATATTATTAATTTTTAATTTAAAAAAATATAATGGTATTTTCTATTTTTTTTGGGGGATTCTTTTATTATATTAATATTATTAAAAAAAATGAATTTTATATAAATGAAATATATAAATATTTTTAGAATTTGCGATAATTTTTTTTATTAATTTTGGAAATTTTTATTAAATTTACTAAGCAAGATAATGGGAGAAAAAGGAATTTTAAATAAAAAATATTATAATATAATTTTATATTGAGGGATTGATTGTGATTATTTTATTGCTTTTACGACGAAAGATTATCTTTGATTTGATATAAATTTAATTTATATTATCATTTAAATATTACTACTAATATTACGATTTGGGTACACATGAGCTGCCGCGCGCAAATCGCCAGGGTCCGAAATCCCCAAATTCCGCCACTTTTTGGGGAATT
>BGPT01000286.1:156501-169696 GCA_003297045.1 Symbiodinium sp. clade C Y103
AATTCCCCAAAAAGTGGCGGAATTTGGGGATTTCGGACCCTGGCGATTTGCGCGCGGCAGCTCATGTGTACCCAAATCGTAATATTAGTAGTAATAATTCAATATATATATTTTTTTCAATTTTATCTCTTATATAAATTCCCATATTTTATGAAATATCTAGATTCATATAATTATTTTTTTTTATAATTCAAAAAACATCAACTTATTAAAAAAATATAACATAAAAAATTGTAAATATCAACTATCATATAATAATAAATAATCTTAAATATTTATTTAATATCAATAAATCGCTATAAATTCAGGGGCCTGATCCGCCTTGAAATTCACCCAAGGGGTAAGATCATGCGTTTTATATCTACAAAATGCGGGGTCGAACCCAAACCCTACAAAATGGATGGGTGCAAGTGAACATATATTCTTACAAAATGCCCTGGGCTGACACAGTGGCTGACACATCCTACAAAGAGGATTTTTGTGGGGAGGTATTTTTGGCTCAAATTTCTAATTTCAAAATTATTTTGAAATTGAAATTTATGAATGATCTTGGACCCTGAACCCCGAAAAAGGTCTCATTTTATAAGAAATTGCTGTTTTGCTATTTCCCAGGATTTTTCTCATTCAGCCATCAATTGTCTTTAAGGATCAACCCATCCTGTTTGTAAGGAAACGGGTCCACTGTACATCTCATTGATTTTTGGCACCTTTTTTTCTATATACAATGTTGACACGTGGGGCCCAAGTGAAAGCAGGTCTTTTGTATGTCTTCTTACAAAATAAAGGGGTGTCACCACATAAGCCCTACAAAATGATGGGGTACACCATGAGGCTCCAAGGCGCACAAAAACGAAAAACTACAGCTAGTTTAAGACCAGCAGCCAAAATCCCTGCAAAAATATGCAAAACATTATTTCCCTACACAATGACCCCTAAAAGTAGCCAAAGAGTTTCTTACAAAATGCGTGGCCCCAACCCAGGCAAGTTTTAAAACTGCATTGTGACATTGCTATATATATGATAGTGATTTTAGGCCACATTCATCTATTTTTGGTTCTTACAATATGCCAGGGTGCAGGCAAATTCCCTACAAAATTACCACCTGAAATGGGGCTTAAAGCCGAGAATTGGGCTTGATACAAAATGGCTGGGTAGGGGCAAGTAGTTTACTACGAAATGACCACCAAAAAAAGCTTGAATGCGGCTTAGGTCCACCCATTTCATAGGGGAAATTTCACCAGGGATGGGGCCTGTTCTATCGTTGGGCAGATTTTTTTCCATCTATAATCTTTCCTTTATAAACAAAATCCTCTATAACACCTTCCCTTTATAAAAACTATTCCCTTTATAAAATCAGGATCAATAACCCCAAAAATCAAAATCATACCAACAATAACATCTCTATAAAATTAAAATACCTGTCTCTGCCTAAGATAAATATTACCCAGATGTTGACTCACAAACAGCTTACGAATGGCCTTCTTTTAAATCAAAATCATATAGATGAAAGGACCTCCATTTTATAAAGGCAATAGAAAAGGGACGAAAAGGGGATCTTTCCCCGTGGGCCTCCAAAAATGCAGTTGAAGGCAGGTGCGTTGAAGTGCTGGTTGATGACCACAATTCAGGCTCTATAAAATGGAGAAATAACAACATATTATATGATACAAATGGGCAGCCACATGCCAGATTCTCCATCTATAAAATCAAAAAAAACACAATTCTAACAGAAGATTGGCCTCCCCCCAACAAATAAATAGAACATAAGATACCCTCTCTAAAAAATTGGTTCCAAATCTGTATAGGCTATGTCACAGAAAACATAGGCATATAAAATTTAGTTCTTAACCGGTCCCTGGGTACCTCGATTTTAGGGAGGATATTGATAGGAGGATCAGAACTCTGCTTTTAAAGTTCAACTGTCCCAACAAATTTCAAACATGAGCGAAACACGTTGTGAATGATTGATTTGCATCAAATTCTTGCAAACGTAGCTAGCGCGCGGCTCTTTTAGCTGGAGCTGCTGGAGCCACTGGAAACACTATCACCCTGCATGGTTCCTGCTTTGTTTAGTCTAACAACGCAGACTCCATGGCTCATATCCCAGTTGCTGCTACCAGCTGGAAGCAAACAGAGCTCTTGCGTTTTCAAGTACGGTGAGTTGACCGAGGGGCAACTGCATATTCTTGGGGCAATTATCTCGCGCATCTAGCGCGGATCTACCGCCAGAACTACGTTTAGCTTGGCCATAACAACTTGAAAAGCAGTTGTTTTCACATATCTTCACAAGTCACGTTTGTGGTGATGGCCAAAAAGAAGGTGAAGCGGCAATGCAGGTCGAAGATATTTATAAAAGTAAGGCTATTGTGGAGCTGCCCAAGCAGGACCGCGAGCAACAGGGGCAAGAAAGCAAGAGGGAAAGAAAGCATCGGGCCTGACTAGGTTTCACTTGAATGGCTATGTAAAAGATTGTAAAAGTATCTAGCGCCACACTAGCGCAAAGCTGCAGGAAAACGATGTCACTGCACATATACAGGACTCCGCCTTCTAATGAAATCTCAAATACATCACTGAGCAAGTATTGATGGCCTTCAGATTTAACAGTTCCTTATAGGCATTTTAGAGCGGATATCTTATAGATATAGATCGTGATCATATATGATTTGCATCATTATCGATCCGGGATATGGATCCGAATATTGCATTTTGAAGCGCAGCGTGCTCGTAGTGACATGCCATAAGCCCGCCGGCCTGCCGGCGTGTTTTGTGGATATTCGTGTGATACATCTTTACCTTACCTGTAGCTGAGCCTATAGTTCCTCTTGGACGGATTTTTGTTTTGAATTATATCTTCTTCTACAGATTTTTGTTTCGCTGCCCTACCCCCCCCCCCACATATACACTATTGTCTAGTATAGTCTCGTCTCGTCTCGCCTTTTTTCTTAAGCGAGCTAGGACTTTACATTACATCCTCATCGTCTCGCTGGTCATCTTCATCCTCATCATCCTCATCTGCCTCATCATCATCAGAATCCTCCTCATCATCAGAATCCTCCTCATCATCATCAGAATCCTCCTCATCTTCTGTTCTCTCTCTTCCTCCTCCTTCATCCTCCCATGTCCGTCTTTATTTTCTTTCGTTCCTCTGCCTCGCCCCTGGGATGCTGTCTTTTAAACCACGGTTTACAAAAACAATCCTTTGCGCCAAGCACTTTTTGCAGAAACCCACTTTTACACCAACCAGCTCTTACAAACACCCGCTTTTACACAAACTCGCTTTTCCACAAACCACCTTTTGCACCAACCAGCTCTTACACAAACGCGCTTTTACACACACCAGCTTCTACGCAAACCAACCTTTCAACTTTCAACCAACCAGCTTTTACACAAACCACCTTGTGCACCAAGCCAACCAACCTTTTACACCACCCAGCTTTACGCAACCCCTGCTTTCAGCCTGTCGGCCAAAGGCCAGAGGGCCGGCGGAATGCCGAAGGCTGTTAAGTTAAAGTGCTTGGACTCTCAGGAGTTTTTCCTTTCAATCTCAGCTGTTTGCCGCATCTGTTTGAATACTAGTTACCAGTTGTAACTATCTGTATCGTTTGATTATGTTTGTGTTTTCCCTCCGCTTTTGTGCGTTGAGTCCCTGTCTACATGTGATTCATTACTCTGTACCCACACATGGCTGACGACGTACATCCTTGACGTTCTTCCAATAGAGTGTTTCACTACGGTCGCCACAGCTAGCTTAGAACAATGAATTTAATCTCCCAACACTTCGGGCAGCTTTTTCCTGCATTTTTCTTCGGCAAGCTGCTGTCAAGCGTCATCCAAACCGCACCGACCGCAAAGCTGAAGAAGACGATGACGATGCCTTCATTTTTCATAGCGTGTGTGTGTGTGTGTTTGTGCAAGTTCCGAAAGGACAAAGAAAGAATAGTTGCGCACCAGTTCACAAGCTTTTCGAAACTGACAGCCCCACTCTCAAATCCTGCGTCCGTGAAATGTGACAAGAACATGCTGAGAATGACACTCCAAGAGGACGTGGTGGGGCAGCAGGAGGTGGTGCAGTCGAGATGGAGCTGTGACAGCCTCGAGAGGTTGTCGACCCCAGTAAGCCTGGCCTTGCTCCCAAGAGAGTTCCTCCAGGGCTAGGTGGTGGTGCGGATGGAGTCGGCCGAAGGGATCCACCTGGAGTTGGAGGTGCTGGTGCTCCAGGTGCAGCTGGGCTGCTTCCGGGTCTGGACGGCCACGGTGAAGCGGGAGGTGGCCCAGGAGCTGAAGTTGAAGAAAATGTTGTGCCTCTGGTTGGGATTGATGAGCCAGGGCGACCAGGCACAGACGGTGCCAAGGGAGCTGCTGGAGCCAAAGGCGATGTTCCTGGTCGAATCGGTGCTCCTGGTGCTGCAGGCGCAAGGGGTGCTGACCTTCCTGGCGCCAATGGTGCAGGTGGCATACCCGGGCGGCCTGGAGCAGCTGGAGCGGATGGCGAAGAGAATGAAATGCATGCTCCAGGAGGCGAAGGCCTTCCTGGTACAGGTGGTCCTGGTGCTGATGGCGGCCTTCCTGCTATGGGAGCTCCAGGAGCTGGTGCTGGTGGGCAAGGCACTGGCGGCGCTCCTGGCACTTGTGGGCGCAAGGTTGGAGGAGCAGGTGCAGCTGGACCTAAAGGAGGAGCTGGAGCGCCTGGTGCAGATGGCAAACTTCCTGGTCTGGTCAGAGCTGGTTGTGGTGGTGTTGGGAGTGGCGGCCCGCCAGGCGGCAAAGGTTGGGGCACACCAGGAGCTGCAGGAGGGAGTGGTCTCGGGGCACTTGGAAGCCCAGGAGCCAAAGGTGGCATTGCAGGTGCTGTGGGTGCTGCTGGCAAACCAGGCCGACTTGGCAAACCAGGAGCAGCCGGTGGCACAGGGCATGGCGCCGCTGGCGGACCGCCAATTTGCGCAGGTGGTTGAGGAAGGCTGGGAGTTGGAAACCTTGGTGCTGCAGGCGGCAACGGTGCGGCAGGCAAACTAGGTGTAGTGGCAGGTGCCTGTGGAAGTGAGGGACTCGGTGTTGCAGGGATGGCGGGGGTTGTGGAGATGTTTGGCGCTGCTGGTGGTATCGGGGGTGTTGGCATGGTTGGACTGGGGACTGCCGGTGCCAGGGGCAAGGGTGCTTGCGGAACACCTCCAACAACTGGAGGTGCAGGTATGCTACCTCCGCTGGCTTGCGCTACGGTCATGAAAATACCATCAAATGTCATGGGTGCAGCTTCTGTTTGATTACTCAAATGAGGAGTTGGCTGGCAGGCACTGGCCTCAGCCAACGACCAGATTCGTGCCCACCAAGGCCAGTGCATAATTCACAAAACAATTTTCAACCACATGGCTGCGTCGTGCACTCAACCAGGTAGGATGACGACCAGGCAGATACAGCAACGCAGCTAAGATGCAAACAAAACGAATGAAGTTCAACACAAGACGAGCTTCTTCAATCCATTTACCGAAGGATAATGATTTACACATTCTGCCAAAGCTTTCGCAACAATCATGGGAGCATGAATGGCTTGCCATGCTTCAATTTTTGAAGTGGCTTTGGAGGCAGTTTGGCTGATGAATATTTGACGGCCATGGTTGCCTTCGGGTCTGCCATGCAGTACTGGGATCTGGAACATCCTGTAAAATCCTGTGACATCCTGCAACATTTGCTAAGCGCATGGTGAACTAAGACCGATTCGGCATTGCGTTAAGGTCTAAGCTGTTCGAACTTGCTGATCACCTCACGATAGTTCCTTGCTGCTTCCAAAAAAGGGGTTCTGGACATGGCTGCTTCATGTTTTGCTTTCTCGTCACTTGTTGGTCAAAGTCAAAGCTGTCAACGCCTGAGCTCCAAGCAAAAGCCCAGGTCCAGCAGGATATCGTTGGAAGAGAGCATCTTGCTCTGCAAACGTCATGCTTACCTTCACCTATGTGGGAGGGTGCTGGCCGCTGACGAGTAGATGGGGATGCAAGCTATTGGAAGAACTCCAATTTGGATGGAGACATATGGAGGCAACCACACACACACACATAATTATGCAAATAGATAGGGTATATATCTCTCTCGATGTATTGAGACGTTATAATATATAGATATATATGTGTGTGTATGTGTCTTTGTAATTCTTTATATATATATATATAATCGCTCAGCCCAGTTGGGCCGGTGTTGGGGAGCTCTCCCTTGTTCTTTGTCTTCTCTTATTGTCGTAGTCGTTGTCCTTCTTGCTGCTCCTGCTACATGCTACGTGTACATGCTACATGCTGCATGCTGCAGTTGCTTCTGCTGGTACTGCTGCTGGTACTGCCATGGCTGCATTGGGTCTTCCTCCCTCCCTGTGTCAGTTCTTCGTCTTGAAAATCTGGGTCATTCTGGGTTGTTTTATTCTTTGCGCAAGGGAGCTCAATCTTCAACGGGAAAACCTGAACCAGAGAAATACGTACAACACCAGTAGAACATGCAAGAGAACAGCCATCATTCACCAACTCCTGGCCATAAAACATCACCAAGAATCAACACAGGTGATCCGTTCCAAACAAAACGGCCTGCTCTCACCGATGACCCAATGTCCCACTGCTTGACTGGGACATCCAACCCAGTCCAGTAGCTGCATAAAGCCAGCGCGGTCCAAATAGCCCCCTCGGCCAAGCCCGAAAATAAAACGATGTGGAAAGAAGAGTACGCATGTTTAATCATAATTGTTTATATGCAATATATGCATTATATTATCTATATGTATGTATGTATGTATGTATGTATGTATGTATGTATGTATGTATGTATGTATGTATGTATGTGTGTGTGTATGTGTGTATGTATGTATGTATATATAATTATATATAACTAATTGTATAGTATTATATATATACATGATTTGTATGTGTGCATATGCGATCGGTTCAGATGGTTCAGTTTCTTCTTCCGGCACAAGGGCGGGAAACCAATGCAGCCGGTGCACTTTGTCTCTTGAGGTCCTGGCTACCCGTCTGGTCGAAAAGGACAAGGCCAGATGATAGGTTGTACCTCTTGCGATGCAAACAGCTGGTTAAAAAATTCTGGAAGTTTATGAAAGTTCTTACTATGGCCCTTGCTCCATCTCGATCCATCTTACTGTACAAATATTTATTCTTTTTCTGCACTATCTCAATGTAGGCACCCTTTGCGAGGCGCACCCCTTTTGCTGCAAGCTCCTGCTCAGCAACTCCATACGATCCTGCAACAGGACTCTCTTCTTTGGCAGTGGCCATGCTTTGAAATCCAGCGCAACACACACCAACCAAGAAAACACATGAAAGCACAACGGGATGCATAAATAATGCAGGCAACTGACTAACCACATGCTACACCTTCTCGGGCTTCTTGTTTTTTATCTAAAAGATGGCGCCAAAAAACGCTAGAATCAGGCCGAAGATGCCGAAGGGCCCAAGAGGTCACAGCAGAAGGCCTTCACCACATCAGTAGACAATGGGATTGGAATTGGGCTTCTTGGCCTCACAAGCAGTGAAACGACCTGCGTATCTCTGTTACAGCATTGATGGGTCCTTCTTGCTGTCTGCAGTTTTATCCGAGTCCTAGTTCGGACATGTTCGGACTAGTTTGGCAGGGAGTTGAGCTTGCAGCATCAGATCTGTGGGGTAGGCTGGCCTCGGACAAGAAAAACAAAGCGGCGCAGACTCAAACAGATTCGCACAAGTCTGAGGCTTTCTTGTCGTGGAATCAATGCAAAATCTGCAAAGAACTACTCCAGGATATGGACGCACCAGAAGCGCCGGGGGGCGCCTTGCCATGCTTGGAGCCGCAATGAAAACTTTTGGCCGGACCCTTGCTGCGTGAAAAATCCTTGAACATCCACAAAATATATCAATATTCAATATCCACGTCGTTCCAACTCGGATCCTCCGCAACCACTCCCCGAAGAAGAATCTGGATCTTCTATCAAGAAGATATTCTAACAATGTCTAATATGAATCCTACATCCCCAATCATCCAACACATGACGAACATGCATTGAAAGTTGTCGCGGACCTTCTCCCACTTGTCTGAGGCCACGCATTTGATCCGGTAATGATGGTTGAGCTAGAACTACTTAGCTACTTTGACCGCCTTTCCTTTGACATCCTTCACGAGCAGCCCTGCCTGTGCGGCAGCAAGGGCTTTGGCCTCGGCCAATTGACAACATCTATATTAAGCCTAAGCATTCTAGTTTTCTTCTTAGACTTCAAGATGATCCAATATGAATCGTTAAGAATGCTGGAGAATAGTGACCTGGTAATCAAATCAGCAGCTCTGATCCAACATACTAGAGGCCCTATCTCCCCGGCGAGGTCGCAGCACTCAAGTATCAACGTCCAGAATCAGGAAGGAACAGCCATAAGTTTCAGAACCCCTTCTCGTTCCCTCTGTCTCCATCTACTTTGGTTTATGCGTGCAAGGAATTCTGCTGTCTCGGCAATGGAATGCCCTACCACTTTCAGGGTGCCCTTGCCATGCAGGAGCTTGCATTCATGAGTCAGGTAAGCACCACTGTTGTGACTGCAAGTTTGTACAATGTGAAACTTGGAGATCTCCGCATTTTCTGCGACTTTTCCAGCCAACAGCTGGTGATAGTCATCGGGTGGCCCTTTTTAGCAGTTTTGGGCAACTCCTACATAGAACAAACGAGCCTGGTACCAGCGCTGTACCCTGCGCTGGACTTCCAGTCTCTCTCTCTCTCTCTCTCTTTCTCGTTTCCTTGTTTTCTTGTTTCATCTTGTTTCCTTGACTGCGACCTCCCGACGGACCTACGGCGACGCCGCAACCATCTAAAAGGTTCTTGGTAAGTGTCTCGGTTCTTCTCCAGTCTTCAGACTGGAAAACATTTTATAACGTAAGAAATGCTGTTGGTCCTGAGGCAGAACGTAGAACTTCACTTTTCATGGATGGCATGAGCTAATTCATTTACAGCAATTTTCAGCAGATTGGATAAATTTGCTCACATCTCCGCGTGCCCAAGCTGCCTCTCACCCATACTCATTAGTGTCTGCATGTCTTTCAAATCACCTGGGCCCCGCTTCAGACATGACACAGCACAAAATGCATCAGAAGTACAAGCAGAGGCGGGCTTCACAACACATATCGCTGGCAAAGTTACACATGTGCAAGCTAGCGCCAACAAAATAACAAGCCAACAAAACACACGTCTCAATGTCAATGATGAAATCTAAGCCCATTGCGATCTATAGCATTCCTCAGCTCCAAGGCCTGGTTTACCAAGGACTAAAAACCCACAATGAACGTGAACAACATAAACGATTCAGGGAAAGAGTCGAAAGAGTTGAAAGTAGAGGAGAAGAGCTATCCAAACATGTGCTTGAATGCCCATTGCTCGGGGTGGACCAAAAGAAACCAAGGAACAAGGCAAAGACAGGCTACAGACAGGTCAAAGAGGCAGCAGGGGATCAGAGAGTCTGACTTCTTGTCGCCGCGGTATCAAGTGTCTATATATATATATATCTTAACATGTGTGAACATGTCATGAAAACCACAGCGCATTTGCGGATGCAACTGAAATCATTCGAAAAAAAATGGGTGCAAGGCTCAAGATACAATCTATTCAGCTGCAGCTTGTGAGCTTTCCATGAGCCGATGCCTCCTTGTTCTTGGCTGTTTTGGCTTTGCTGGGCCTTTGGTCCACTGCCTCCTCATCGATCTGAGCAATGCGCGCCTAGGTCATTAGCCCAGCTCAGCTGTGAAGGAAGCTTACTATTTTTATTTTGTACCTCCATGGCTGCTCGCGGCACATGCCAACTGATCAGCTCAGCTGCACACTTGCTTGTGCTGTACCCCGATGATAAGATCCTCAAAAATATCGCGCTGCTCTGCATTGAAGCCATTCCTGCAAAAACGCAAGTGCCGGTCATCCGAATGAACTTTGCGGCTGCAATGCACGAAGGCCTAGTGGGAAACACAAACAGCTTGCGGTGAAATGCTTGGTTTCACACAACAACATGAGAACATCCGAGGAATAGCCATGCCAGGCTTGCAGACTGTCTCGAGTTCTTTCTCAGCAGTTCTGTGTTCACCCAACCAGCTGCACTTCAAAGTCAAGCCGCTCGTCAAGACGCTTCCTTTCTTCTCTTTTCAGAGCTGCCTCCACCGCAGGAATGCCGCAATGCAAAGTGAGGTAAGTGTAGATCTTGAACATTCGGGCTTCCAAATCGATGGAAATCAAGCTGGAATTTCAAGGTTGGATTCGGGAACAGAGTTGAATCTTACAGGGACCTTCAATTCAGCGTTTTCCTTGTCCATAGCACTCCCAGCGAGAAAGCCTTTGAGTGCATTCAGGCTACATGAGGCATCATGAGGCTAGACCCAAGTGCTTTGTGATCAGCACTTGGCCCTGCTTTGTCCACTAATTTCATCAATTTGAATACGATTCCATACGATTCCAATGATTCCATGTGATTCAAATACTCAGCTCAGCATGTCAGAAGCGTCTCCTGGCGCGCCTCAGTCGCCCCTGTGGGAGGCACTTGTCCAGGCTCTACATAGCCCATGCTGCCTTTGGGCAACATCTTGGCACCGCAATAGCGGAATCGCTCCTGGAGTGGTTCGGTGGCACAGGTGCTGGGCCAAAGGAATAATCAAGGCAGAACAAAATCCAGACCTGATGCATCCTGAGGCTGCAACTGGACTTCTGAGAACAGGTCATCAACTGCCACATCTCGGCATTGCAAAATACTTGTACACTCATTAAACATGCATGAACATGTCTGAATATATGAGCCCGGTCCCCGGAACCCCACACCCCCCCTTCCCCCCAATGGTATGGTCCCCCCCCTCCCCCCTCCCGTTTGCGCACTATTTATAGCATTTGGGAGGCGCAGCCTCCGACTTGTAGCCTATTTGCAGCAATTGAGAGCCACAACCTCGTCACTGGACCCTGTCTAGCTGTATATTTCTAGCATATCTAGCACACACTACCCAAAGCCTGTTTATGTACTCACTATAGCGTACCCCACACATGGTTTGCCACTCATTGTATGCCTTTATGCTACATATTTGCTACCTATCGATTATATATATATATATTTAAAGCTTACTTATGCATAACTATATAACCCTACATACTAACTGCTTGGATACAGCATTTGCCTACAAATATGTGTGTATGTGTATTATATATGATATATATATATATACATACTACCTATATATATTATATATACATCTGTATACCTAACTAACATTGCTAACAATCTACACTTATGTGTAACATATTCATTGCTTCATCACTACAAGTACCTATTTACTCCTTGCACCCTACACATGTTTCGTAGCGTACCTGTATAGGACTCATTGCACTCTATACACTCCCTATGAATTGGACATCAACCACTTACAGCTGCACAAACACTGCCCATGTAGGACTGTTGTTGTTGGGACCCCCCCCCAGGCCACAGGGGGGGGAAGGGAACCATCTGGCGGGGGTGTGGTGGTCCCAGCACATATACTTAAAGACCTTTTCCATTCTTGTGTGGCATCACATGCCATTAGTCTTGCCATGCAGTGTCCAGCCCTGCCCACCAGGCCCGGTGTCATCCAGCGTCCTGCAAGCTGAACTTCTCATGGTCCTGGTTCCTACCCTTTGGCAGATCAGGAATTTCAGCACGTCGTCTTGCCTGCTCTGCCTGGAAAACAAAGGTGAGCAATCTCTTTTCCAACATATGATGACACAAGACCGAAACAGGATACATTGGGATTCCGTAGGTTGTGCCAATGTTGGGCGTGAGGGCAGCCGCAAAGAATCCAACTAGAGCACTTTCGCGCAAATGTGACAGCACCCCAAACGCATTTTACGACTCAATGACAACTGGTGGTTGGTTGCTCAAGTCAACATTTGTCGACCTCGAGCTCCGCGAGGATCTCCACCGCTGGTCGCCTGAAGGCATTTGCATTCATCGCAGCCACGCTCTGCAAATCTCCCAGAGAATCCGGAAGCTCGTGATTATCTCGCATTTTCAATGCTACCATGGCAAGAATCGATTGCGTGCAGTACTCCACGGCATGCAACAAATATATATGTATATATACATGTACGTGTCCCATGAGCAGTGCTTAGCAATGCTTAACACAAGGCCTTCTCTTGCTGAGCTAATCAAAGTCTCGAAGATCCAACTTGTTCTGAAAATTTTCGGATGGAACTGATCAGACCAAGACAGGCAGTTGACACCTGCAGGGAATCGGAGGCGGAGGCCATTGCCGTGGATCATCCATGTCACGCCTGGAAGAGAGCGCGGGAGTCGCATCAGTGGGGCGTTCAAATGAAACTAATGAAAAGATATGAAAAGGAGAGGAAAGGCCTACTGGACCCAAACAGACTCTGCTGATTCTACTCTGGTTGTTCCACATAATGATAGATATCATCAAATCGACTAATGATCAGAGGAAGTTTCGTAGAGAAACTCCGAGTTACGGAAAGTGAACATAGCTAGTAATCCAAAGATCATTGTGTCAGGTGGGCACCTGCGATTCACCACNAGTGAACATAGCTAGTAATCCAAAGATCATTGTGTCAGGTGGGCACCTGCGATTCACCACATTAACAATTCACCACATTAACAATTCACCACATTAACAGTTCACCACATTAACATTTCACCACATTAACAATTCACCACATTAACATTTCACCACATTAACATTTCACCACATTAACACTTCACCACATTAACAATTCACCACATTAACAATTCACCACACTAACATTTCACCACATTAACAATTCACCACATTAACAATTCCCCACATTGACAGTTCCCCACATTAACAATTCACCACATTAACAATTCACCACATTAACAATTCACCACATTAACAATTCCCCACATTGACAGTTCCCCACATTAACAATTCACCACATTAACAATTCACCACATTAACAATTCACCACATTAACAATTCACCGCATTAACATTTCACCACATTAACACTTCACCACATTAACAACTCACCACATTAACAATTCACGACATTAACAATTCACCACACTAACATTTCACCACATTAACATTTCACCACATTAACAGGTCACCACATTAACATTTCACCACATTAACAATTCACCACATTAACAATTCACCACATTAGCCCAAAGATCATTGTGTCAGGTGGGCACCTGCCTGAAGAGATCATTAAG